>CAUYON010022490.1:0-35154 GCA_963573935.1 Arctocebus calabarensis | reverse complement strand
GGTATACATGTACCACAATTTATTAATCTTAGAAGGGTACAGGCAAACCTTACTAAATGCAGAATACAAATGTCTTCATATAATAACTAAGAAAATGCCAGGAAGGCTATGTTAATCAGTTTGATGAAAATAGTTCAGATTGTACATGAAACCAGCACATTGCACCCCTTGATTGCACTATTGTACACAGCTATGATTTAATAATAAAGACAATTAAAAAAAAGACGTATCAATGGCCAACAAGTAAAAAATAAATAAATAAAAAATAATAAATAAATAACCTAATTAACTAGGATTTCCCTTTATCAGATGCTGTTACAGTTTGGTATTTTTTTTTAACAAAGTTGTCCAGACTACAGAAAGTTGGTTCAATTATAACCTAGAAAACTGGATCGTGCAACAGAAATATCTTCATGCTATCTTTTACAAAGTAAGAAAAATTATAAAGTCAGTCAGCCACACTTACTAAAACGAATACATTTGATAGAAGGGAAACTGCTTTCCAGGTAATTTTACTTAATGCTATGAAAGCTGTCACACAAATTCTTCTATTTGTCATACTGAACTAACATATTAAAATTAAGTTTCTAGCTGCAGAAGAAATTCTTCCATAAGACTTACTGTTTACATTTCAAGGTACAGACTTCCATTAGTAATTTAATCAAAATAAATTGTGGTAACTGTGACTGAGTTTATAAAAGTTCCTGAAGTGTTACATAAGGTATAAACTTTAATAAATCAAATTACTTAAAATATTAAAATTATTTTAATGTATTTTATAGATTTCCTAATATATAAACAGATCCTATTATAAATCCTACAGTAAACAGTCTTCAATGTGCCTTTTGTGAAGCTCCAAATTCCCATACTCTGTTAAGGACAATCTCTAGAGGTGCTTCCAGAACTACTACAAGAGTGAAACAAATAAGGAGGATATAAGAAGCAGCTTAGGGGAGCACCTCCCACCAAGGTTCTGAATAAAGTCTCACTCAAAAAAAAAAAAAAAAAAAGAAAGAAAAGAAAAAGTACCATTTTATTGCTTTTACAAGTTTGAAAACATGACTATAAGAGAGATTGCTTAGCTGAAAACCTACTGTGCTAGAATTAAAGTCAAAAAGGTAGTCTAAATTTGAAAATTATCAAGTAGATCAAATTCTAAGCTTTACAAGGCAGAGTGAATTGTCACAAGACACTCAAGTATTTAGTGAATGAACAAATGAGTACAGAAGTAGGGAAAAGGAAATGATGGTAACAGGGAAAAATAAAAATTACATTTCCATATTTTCTAAAAAGGATAGTACATCATCAAGTAGACTCCCCTAAAAGCACAAATATGTATAATAATATAATTTTTATATAAGTTAATATAATTAACCATGCATACCCACCAGGCTTGATGTCCTTGTAAACAAAGTTTTCCAAGCCATATATGAACTCCCCTGAATGTGCACCTGCATCCGCATGGCAGCAATAACCAAAGTAAAGTATTTAAATGACACCTTTAATTTCACATGTGAAATATGCCTAGACTTAATTTCAGAGAACTAAAAATCAAGTAACAGGAAAATAGCCATTTGATGACACCAAACCATTTAATTTTAAGGAAATAGTCACAGACATACCATTTTCATCCTTTCAACATATGTACTTAATTTTTTTAACATTAAAATAAAGTTCTAAATTAAAATTATAATAATCACTTAAAATTAAATGAGGTCAGCAAATATTAATTATGGCTAGTATCTCACTGAAATATTTGATAAATTTTCAAACAGAGCAAAAATCTGCTATTTTGGTACTTTTTACCCACTGCTTTGCCCATTTTTAGAATGAAATATTTTATGATATTCGATACCAATTTTATTCATTTATTCATTCATTCATTCATTCATTCACTCATTCATTCATTTTTGAGACAAGGCCTCACTCTGTTGCCCAGGCTACAGTGCAGTAGGGTCATCATAGTTGACTGCAACCTCAAACTTCTAGGCTCAAACGTTCTTCCTGCCTCAGTCTCCATATTAGCTAGGACCACAAACACAAGTCATCCTGCCTGGATAATTTTTTTTTTTTGAGAGAGACAGTAACTCACTATGTTGCTCAGGCTAATCTCAAACTCCTGGCCTAAAATGATCCTCCCATCTTGGTCTCCCAAAGTATTATGATTACAGGGATTAGCCACCATGCCCAACCAGACACATCTTACTTAAGTGTGATCCGTCCCCATTAGATATATTGTCCAAATCCTTTATATCCACTCTCGTTAACAATGAGCACCAACATAGCTACACAGCACCAACTTCCATGTCCCTTCCCAAATCCAGCCTATCCTAGACAACACTGCAAGTTTAACCTCCCTAAACCACAGCTCTGATCACATCATTCCTTAGATTTTTAAAGAAAGAAAAAAAGAAAATTTACTGTCCCCCACTGGCTACAGATTAATATTCATTACTACATAAGCTTAAGAATATAAGATACAGAGCATTTACATGGAGCTCAAACTTTAGCTCTAGCATTTTCTAGCTATGGAACAAGTTATTAACGTTCAGCTTCCTCAATTATAAAATGGGAACAACAGTGGCATCTATACCACATAGTTGTGACTATTAAATGAGTTAATTCATATAAAACATTTTCGAGAGTGACTGGCAAACAGGAATGCTCCATAAATGTCAGCTGCTAACACTATCATTATTATATCATCATTCAGGCATTCAAATTTCTTAAAATTGACCTAAACTTAGCATCCCAAGCTTATAATCAACTACACTCCATCAAACTCCCAAAATGTTAGCTTGTTTCCCCATACATGGTCTATATTCTTCCATCTTTACTGTCCCATCTATCTAGAATGCCTTCTCTCCTGTCTGCATACCCATCCTTTAAGTCAAAAATACACACTAGTACCATCTTCCCTGATTTCATTAGCTGAACATGACATCCCCGTTTTGAACTCTAATAACACTCTATCTGTACCTTCTTGACAGAACTCAATACTTTCTCCTGATTACAATTATGCAAATGTCTTGTTTGCCCAATTAAAATGTAGGGTTTTTGACAGGAAGGTCTGGGGATTTTCTAACTTTTATATTTCCAACAATGTGTAGAACAGATTAGCATCAGAGTTTTCAAAAATACCTAGAAGCTAAGAGATAATGCCTTCAAAATTCTAATTTTCAATGTAGCATTCTATCCTCAAGCAAATCAAACAAGTGTAGAAACAAAATACAAAGATACTTAGCATTGAAAGAATTTTGAGAATTATATCCAACAAACCCTTTCTTAAAAAGCTACTAGATGTGCTCCAGCAAAAAGAAAGTAGTAAACTAAGAAAAAAAAAAGTCAAGGGACCCAGAAAAACAGTGAATTAAACACAAAGAGCAATAAAGACCAGTCCCAAGATGACAACCACATAGCAGGCCTAAAAAGTAACCAGTTCAAAAGGAAAACTCCAAGAGAAAATACAATAGGTAGAAAGTTTTGATAAATGGGTTGAAGCAATTGGAAAATAATATCAATACTTACATAACAGACAGATTTCATGTGGCATGTGAAAAGAATTAAAGGCAAGTTTATACAGAAAACTAAGCAAATAAAAAAATATTTACAAATTCAAGAGAAACAATAGATTGTTTAGGAAAGGAAATATAATCACAGTACATCATTTGACCTGTGCAGTAAACAATAATAACATTGTCACAGTAATGTAAATATTGACAAGTAATGGGCCAAAAATTATTTTTATGCAGATATGGATATATATATATATATATATATCCATATTACAAGAAGATGGAAAGGGGGATTTAGGGTAAAAGGTGACAGTAAGAGAGGTAAACTCCTTAACTGTAGTAATCAACTAAACAATGACAAAATATTGATGTTGATATTGATAAAAATATGGTTCCCACTAAGGAGTGGGTTTGAAGGGTAGCAAAAGGTAGAAGAGGAGATTAGCATTTTTCATCATGTCTTTTCGGCAAAACTATTTGATTTTTAAGTGTGTATGCAGAATTTTGCTATAGCCAACATTTTAAGAATCTAGCATTTGAAAATCTTTTGGCCTTACTAGGAATTTACTCTTTCCCTTTATATTATGATAGCCCTCACCAGAAAAATAAAACCACCCCAATGAAATAATAGGAGAAAAGTAAAAATAAAAGGAGAAAAATACCAAAAATTTATTTTTATAATTAAGCAAATTCTCTAGAAATGAACTCAAAGTTATACTCAATTTTCTTTTTTTTCCCCACAATAGTGGGAAACACTCTATTTTTTTTATCAAATGAAACAAATTATGTAAAAATGGGGTTTTATTGAGCAAATAGGCCTGAATATTTTATTTTGACTTTTATCACACTGCTGCTTACAAATGAGTCATCCTTTCCCCTTACCTCTCTGAGTCCCTATGTACAATGGTGCTTTTATGCTTTTAAAATCAAGAAATACATGCAAAAAATAATAACTCTCAAAATAAAGTAATAACTATTAGTTAATAATGGTAAAATGTGAAGCACCCAAAGGCCAGGGTTGTCTTTACTCACTCACAAGAATAGTATTATATGAAGATGTGATTCATATCCATAGACTAGAAAAGAATATTTATATGTAGTCAAAATAATTAAATACAGAAAAATTTCTGTAAGCTCACCACCCTAGGGACTGTAACAAACTGGTCAACACACACAAGTCAACATAAGGAACTAGGGCTACTTCACTGGTACACATATACGATGCATGTCTGCTCTATGAAAACTGGGTCAACTTGAAGAGGTAGCAGTCAACTATGGAGGATCTACTGTATATTTCTTTTGGGTTTGTTTTTTTTTTTTTTTTGAGACGGAGTCTCACTTTGTCACCTAAGTAGAATGTCATGGCATTATAACTCACAGCAACCTCCAACTCTTGGTCTCAAGGGATTATTTTGCCTCCACCTCCCTGAGAACTAAGATGACAGGCACTCACCACAAGGCCTGGCTATTTTCTGAGACAGGGCCTTGCTCTTGCTCAGGTTGGTCTCAAACCTGTAAACTCAGGGCAATCCACTCGCCTAGGCCTCCCAGAATACTAGGATTATAGGAGTGAGCCGCTGCACAAAGCCTACTGTTTATTTCTTAATAGTTAAAGAAAAAAATCTCTCTCCACCTATTTCTCCTGAATTCTATCTCTTTTATACTCAAAACACTATGACAAATCTAATAGGGCTGTTAAAAGTTTCATTTTCTGCATTTTAATTCTATTGTAACACAACCTAAATTTTACCATCCAAGAAGCTACAATTATATATCACATATGCCTAATAGTCCAATTTACACAAAATCAATACTACAAATGTACACCCTCTATAGATAAATCAAATCATCCACAATAGCCTTTCTACCAAACCTAAACGTATCAGTTTCTGAAGCACTAAAGACCCAAGAGACAAAATTTCACGTGCACTAAGTACAGAATGAATGTATAGCAGGTTACCATTTTGTCAATTAAACTGTCGATTACTAAAACAGTTGAGGCTATACCACACCTTTTCTTACACATTACTAAAAACATTGACATATTTCTTAAACAGTCCTAAGTTATTTCTATCAAAAAAAAAAAGAAAGAAAGAAGTTTGGTGGTTTATGTCTCAAAAAAAACCCCACAATTATACATATATCATAAATTATAAATATAAGATTATATCTATATATAAGTATGTCAATAACCTATTGATGAATGTATTACATGTTGTTAACAAAATATATTGTCTGCACAGTTTCAAGAAAGAAATGAAATTCTAGAGCTTTCCAATTTTCTCTTCATTTTTATAATACTATGTCTACAAATACCAATTAACTAAAGCAGAATATAAAGAAAAAAATCACACTTGAATTGTCATAAAACCATTCTCGGCTTGCTTTATTTGGCACAGAAAAGTAATGCAAATTTAAAAATCTGCTAAATATACAGATACTTACACTTCAGCACAAAGGCAAAATATGCTTAAATATGAAAAGAGAAAGGGAGGGCTCAGCACCCATAGCAAAGTGGTTACAGCATGGGCCACATACACCATGGCTGGCGGGTTCAAACTCGGCCCAGGCCAGCTAAATAATAATGACAACTGCAACAAAAAATAGCCGAACCTTGTGGCAGGCACCTGTAGTCCCAGCTACTCAAAAGGCTGAGGCAAGAGATTTGCTTAAGCTCAAGATTTGGAGGTTGCTGTGAGCTGTGATGCCAGAGTACTTTACCGAGGGTAACAAAGTGAGACTCTGTCTCAAAAAAAAAAAAAAGAAAGAAAGAAAGAAAAGAGAAAGGGAGAAAAATGTAGGCTTTTAAAAAAATTCATCTGTTGTGGTAATTTCCCAAATACAGTGGCTCATGTCTACTAGTCCCCAATACTGAGGAAGCTGAGGCAGATGGCTCTCTTGAGCCCAAGAATTCAAGGCTGCAGTCAGCTAGCATCATGCCACTGTACTCTAGCTGCCATACCCTGTCTCCTACCAAAAAACAAACAAAAAAAAAAAAAACTTGGGACAAGAATTAGAATCATTAATGAAGAATTTTTAATGAGCAAAATATTTTTAAGACAGATTTCTTGCTGATTCTATCAGATGTCCACAGCCTAAGTTATGAAAAGAAATCTTGTTATATTTAAAAATAATTCATGCCATGCCTAACCCAATACTTGCCTTCTTTTTTAAGAACATATTACTTCATCATAAAAATACACATATGTCACTAAACAACACAAAAATGATGTAAAATGCTAATAACTCTTGGGGCATGATTTGACTTAAAAGAGAGAAGCAAGTGAAATATTTAGAAAAGTCCTTCAACTCATCCCTCTACAAACTATTCTTTTCCTTCTTCCTGTTCTATCTTGCTGAAATCAAGATACTCATCACCTTTTTATTTAAATAAAAACAAAAATTAAAACTTAAGACAAGATGTTACAATTATGAAACCTAAAAAATAAAAAAAAAAATTTTTTTCTTGGGACACAGTCTGATTATGTTGCCCTGGGTAGAGTGGTGTGACATCACAGCTCACAGCAACCTCAAACTGTTGGGCTTAAGTGATTCTCTTGCTTCCGTCTCCCGAGTACCTGGGACTACAGGCACCCGCCTTAATGCCCGGCTATTTTTTTTGTTGCAGTTGTCATTGCTGTTTAGTTGGCCTGGGTCCGGTTCAAACCCACCAGCCTGAGTGTATGTGGCCCGTGCCCTACCCACTGAGCTATGGGCGCTGCCAAGAATCAAATTTTTTAAAATATCCTATATTTTATAAAGAGAAGTACCTATGACTAGAATAGTAACATTATTTCCTCTAAACATCATTTTACAGTAGTAATACGTTTAACCTCATTATCTTGTAAGAACATAAGGAAAAATGCAAAGAAACTACGAACATTTGGCCAAAACAAACAGGCCTATAAAAATTCAAAAGAATTTTTTTATTTCAATAAATTTTATTTTTTTAATTTAAGATTGACATGAGGGTGCAAATATTTAGGTTACATTGTTTTCATTTCTGAAATAAAGTTCAAGTTGTACCTGAGCCCATCCCAGGGAACATGCTGAACACCCTCTCAAAAGAATTTTAGGTTTCCGGAAGTAGTATAATAAAAATGACCAGTTAAGAAAAATGGGAGAATCAAATAGGCAATGAGATCAAACAATCACAGAAAAAAGCAATTATTTATTTGTATATATGAGTCATTAACATACAGTCAATATTTTCAGATTTTTTTTAAGATTCATTACAATAATAGCTTACAAAAACTTACAAAAGCATACTCTATGAAGAAAATTAAATATATCTACAATATAGTTACCTAGGTCTTATCTAAAACAGAAGCTTACTATACCTTTTTCTGCTGCTTTTTGAAGGGCCTCTTCAATTCGAGATAATTCTTTCTGTTTAATATCCTGCAACAATTTTTCTTCTTTTTCAGCATCATATTTAATACCTAAAAATACATAGTTAATACACACAAAAAGAAATAGAATTAGTAAATAAATGAGAAAAGTTCAGCCTTCATACAACTTTGTAACATGTATAAGTCATAAGTCATTTTTTTGTAATACAAGAAAACCTCTGCATTCTTTGAATTAGTTTTACAAAAACTTTAAACATAAGTAATTTCTATTCACTTAGAAAACTTGCATCAAAAAGGCAGAGGGAGAGAAAGGAAGATAAATGTAAATAAAAAGGAAGATAGGAAAAAAGGAAAGGGGAAAAGGATGAATAGACAGGTAAGTGGGAAAAGCAGAAAGACAAAAAAAAATAGCAGAAAACTGCCAGTTAGTATCTCAGAGGTAAAATTTTGAGTAATCACAAAAAAATTAATATCTAATACCACTTGGTATTAATGTATATTGATAAAAGGACTTTTAGAAGGTAATTCAGAAACATTAATAATCATAAAATATATATATAACCTTTTTATTTAGTAATTTCATTTCTGATAATGTATCCTAAGGAAATAACACAAAAGAAAAAAAATCTATAAAAAGTATTTATAGTATTCACTATAACAGCAAAAATGAGACTGTCATATAACCTTTCGAAATTCACTATCACCATGAAAACTGTGAAATATATAAAAATGGGTATATTAAGTGAAAAACCTAGATCAGTCTTGCATATATTTGAGAATCAATACTTAAAATCAAGTATATAATATATGGTAAAAACTGAAAAGCAAACAAAAATTATATTTATATCATGGTTGAGAAATGATAAATAATCTTTTCCTAAAACATCAAACTTTTCTTAACATGAGACTGTTCTTAGGACTGAAAAAAATAACTGAAGACAATGAACATCACTCATCAAGAGAATTAAAAATTAGAAAGTATAAAAACTACTGTCTTGCTCTGTAACCATAAATAAGCAGTTAAAAGTGAATAAAAGTTAAAATATCAAAATTTCTAGAGAAAAAATTACCTACTTTATACACATTTTTAAGAAAATATTCACTCAAAATCAAAAACAACAAAATAGAGAAAAAATAAACTTTCCAATCTTGAAATATGTAGATTAACACATCAGTATGTTTTTTAAAACATATTTCACATTATTCCTCATCAGTAAATGTGCCTAAAACATTTCAACTTAACAGGAAGACTTAGTTACAAAATAATTGCTTATAGAGGATAAAATAAATTTTTTAAATGGTTATTCTTTTTGACAATGACATGAAAATATTTTATATACAAATATGGTATATATACACATAAAATGTATGTGTATATGTGCATATATGTATTATGATTAGTTTACTTAAGTTATGTTCTGTCTCATAAATACCTCAGAATTAGGAAACAGTTAGGTTCACTGTGATATTACTAAGTGCTCAAAACAACATACTTGCTCCAGGGACAACAAGCAGGTATAATCCCTCTAAGGTCGCAACAACTGCTTCTCCATAAAGGTTTTTCCAAGGAATCTTCAGAGTTAATTTATCTGAAGAAACACAATTTCAACTTTAAATTCTTATTTGACTGCTCAAGAAGATACAGATTTCTCACTTACCAGTAAAAGAAAAGCTTTTCATGCATACGGTATAATAACATTCAGGAAAAACAAGAAACTCCAACACTGAAGTTTACAAAGATCTTTTCCGTATAATATTACTATCAGAAGTGAATATTCATCGTGTGCCTTTTACTTTTCAAACTTTTTGATAATCATTATCTCATTTAACATTCCAAAATGACAAGATAGATGAGGCAGCTATTATTTCAATTTTGGAAAAAAAGAAAACTCAATCTCAGAGAAGTTCAATTAATTGCTTAAGTCCACCCATGTCATCAGTGGGAATGCTGGAACCAGGCTCAATGCATGGCCACAGTTTATGGTATTAATATTGCCAATAGTGTTCTATCCACACCAACAACTAAATCTCTACAGATAACTGCAAAAAGAATCTGCACAAGATATGAGGAATTGAAGCAGCAACACACAGAAGAATCCCTAAGGAACAAACTTTGACAGTATGCCAAACTGCCACTACTGGAAGAGGCTAGCTCTAAAGAAAGGCAAGGCATCCCCTTTTAGGAATAACAGTTTGAGTTACCTGCCTGTAACCAAACTTGCTGAGACCAGTTATATTCTAAATATAAACTTAGAAATCACTTGGAAGACAGAAAACATTTCTCTCTTGGAAACAATGGTGCTAATGGCAGGACCTTTAGCAATAAGTCCACAAAAATTTTCACTCACAACACAGATGAACTATAGTCTTCATATTACTAACCCAAGTTTGGGGTTTTATGGGGAAAAGGCCAAACAGGGCAGAAGAGAAAATTTGAAAATGGACAAAATTTGTATTTCGGCCAGAAGCGGTGGCTCAGGCAAAAGCACATGCAGTGAAAACAAGATGGAGCCTGTCAGGCTGGGACCACCATGACACAACTGGTCTGGTCAGCCAGGTCCTAAGTGACCTTTACCGCCTGTCTCCCATTCTTACTGTTTTTACATTTAGCTCCCACCCTAAAAATGCCTATTTTGAGGAGTTTAGGAAGACTGATTTAACTTTCAAAATGGAATGTTGTTTTATGTCTTGGATGATGCCGATTATTGTTGTTTAAGATAAAGATTAACATGGTTTTTACTTTGAACTTTTATGTATAAAACTGTAACTTTTGGAAAATGGAAGAAAAGAACAGTCTTGGAGAGGCTACCCTCACTGTTCTCCAGAATCTGACAAGGTTTGGTTGACCTATCCCCATCTCTGCATACTGGCTGACAGGTGGCCGGATCCTCTTCGTTTGGTAACACTAGCACTCGGAGAAGTGAAGGCTTGAGTTCACAAGTTCAAGATCAACCTGAGCAAGAGCAAGACCCCATCTCTACTAAAAATAGAAAAAATAATCTGTATTTGCTATTTCTTTTCTTATCCTCTCCCAATCTTTAGTAATCCCTCTCTCCAGATCTCCATGCAGCTAATTTCCCACTTCGCCTTCAACATTATTACAGCAATTCTATCCAACTCTATCCTACCTCTAAAGTTTTCCATGTTCTAAAATAAAATACTTCCTTCATCATAATTTTAAAAAATAATGGCACTATAAAATTTATAGTTCTATCAGATCAGAACTGCTGATCAAGACTTAGGAGAAGAGAACCTGATTCAAGTAAGTCATGCTAGCACGTGTATGATTAATTCATTCACACAACCAGAATCACTGGCATTTTTAAATAAAGATGCTCAAAGGTCAAGGAATGGATAAACAGTACAATATACTGAGGAGGAAATAAAATGCAATGTAGGGGAGGACATTCTGAATCACCTGGAATCTATTACAGGTTTACCTAGGAATCTATTCCTAGGGTTAAAATAACAAATTATGTTTCCATTTAAATTTTCGTTCCAATTCAGCTTATAAACCTACTGAGTTTCTAAACTGACTCCTATTTTGGAGACATCTAGAGGAAATACCAGTATACTTGTGGGTCATTTCTAAGACTAGTGATTTTATTAGTGAGTACCACCTGTATTTAAATGGGTACCATTACATTGATAACTTATAGTCTCCTAACAAAATGTATTTGATTGCCTTCTTGGTGCACAGAAGACTGAAAAGGTGGAAAATGCCTCTTTAACGAGCATACCAAAAAGTATTAGCAATTTCCCAAACTTTTTTCTTCTCTCCATTTACCCTAACTCATCATCCCCTCCATCTCTCAAAAAGGTCCTGGAATTCAGTTAGTTACATTACTGCTTCTTTTCATAGATCAGGATATTTTTTCAAACTTTTATGTAAACAAATAACTCAGGGGCACCCACAAATATATCTAGCTCTTAAAAAACCAAATCATGTTTTAGCTTCTTGTGCCACACTGATTTGTATAGGTTAGGTATAATATTATTTAGCTGTTTTGTTTTGTTTCTAGAGATGGAGGTCTCACAATGTTGCCCAGATTGGACTTAAGCTCCTGGGCTCAACTAATCGTCCCACCTCAGTCTCCTGAATAGCTGAGAATGAAGGTTAGAGCGCATGTGGTGAAAATACGATGGAGTCAGGCAGGATGGGGCCAACATGACACAGCTAGTCTGGTAGGTTTAGGTCCTAAGTGACCTTTACCTCCTGTCTCCTATTCTTTCTGTTTTGTAAATTTAGCTCCCACCCTAAAAATGCCTAAGTTTAGGAGGACTGATTTAGGAGATTAACTTTCAAAACAGAATGCTGTTTTAGGTCTGGGACTATGCTGATTATTGGTATTTAAAATAAAAATTAACATGGTTTTTACTTTGAACTTTTATGTATAAAACTGTGATTTTAGAATGGAAGAAAAGAATAGTCCTGGAGAGGCTAATCTCACTGTTCTCCAGAATCTGACAAAGTCTGGTGGCCCCATCCCAGTCACTGGATACTGGCTGACAGTGACAGATGGCTGTATCCTCTTCATCCAGTAACAAAAGGTGTATGCCATGAGGTACAGTATTTTAACCTAAGTAGAAATTTAATAACTAATAATATAAATATTTCAAAGGTAAACGAATAAATGAATAGCTGCAACTTCTAAACTCCATGGTTTCAATTAAGCATGTAGGACTACAACAATACTTCTACAGCACTGCTAGACACCACCACCACACTCAGCATTATTTCACAAACAAAAATGATGCCCTAGAGCAGAAGTTCTCAACCTGTGGGTCGAAACCCACAGGAACTGTATTAAAGGGCGGCAGCCTCAGAAAGGTTGAGAACCACTGTCCTAGAGATGTTTTTAATCTAAAGGATTATCTCCTATTTCAAAAGACAAAAACATAAAAATGTAAATAAGAGAACTCATATATGTGATATAAAATGAACCCAAACAAACGAAAGTAGTCAAGATACTGCTAAGAGGGCTCGGTGCCTGTAGCTCAGTGGTTAGGGTGCCAGCCACAGGCACTGGAGCTGGTGGTTTCAAATCCAGCCCAGGCCTGCTAAACAACAATGACGACGACAACAAAAATAGCTGGGCATTGTGGGGGGCACCTGTAGTACCAGCTACTTGGGAGAGGCAAGAGAATTACTTAAGCCCAAGAGTTTTAGGTTGCTGTGAGCTGACGCCAGGGCACTCTACCAAGGGCGACATAGTAAGACTCTGGCTCAAAAAAAGAAAAAGATACAGCTAAGAGTCACCAGAGTACAAGTAGACATTCCTTCTTAGAACACAGAATACTGGCGGAAGATGAAAACTGAGGTGCTCCAATGACAGAGTGACAGCAGTAGGAGGAAAGGTGTGGCATAGACGAAAATTCTAAAATAAAAATAAGCCATCTAGGGCTTTAATTGATGCATTTTTCTAAAAAGTGAAAATCAGGTTAACATGGACTAGTTGAGAAGACTTTGTAAATTAAATTTCCTATTGAAAATTTTCTTCAACAGGCTCGGCGCCTGTGGCTCAACGGGCTAAGAAGCCAGTCACGTACACCTAAGCTGGTGGGTTCGAATCCAGCCTGGGCCCACCAAACAACAATGACAGCTGCAACCAAAAAATGGCCAGGTGTTGTAGCAGGAGCCTGTAGTCCCAGCTACTTGGGAGGCAGAGGCAGGAGACTCGCTTGAGTCCAGGAATTGGAGGTTGCTATGAGCTGTAATGCCACAGCACTCTATCCAGGGTGGCAGCTTGAGGCTCTGTCTCAAAAAAAAAAAAATTTTCTTCAACAAAGATACATGCTTACTTGTCGACAGTCTTAGTATAAGAGTTTAGCTGCAAAGAAAGACTCTGTACTTACCAAAACATATCCTCTACCACACTGCTGCATTATACATCAAGTGAAAACAGTTGAACAAAACATGAGAGAGATAAGCTACATTTAAAGTTTGTTTACTAGAGTTTCCAAATTATACTACTTTCACATATAGAGAAAAAGCACAAAATTTAGATACCAGTTTTAAAAACGGTGATATATTTTGCATGGTGGAACCAAACCCTAAAGAACATAACTGCAGTTCAAGTGTCCTTCCATTTTGGAGGGTAATTACGTATTATATATAAGACACATTAGGCTCAGAACACCCTAAGGCCTAATTAATATGATTCAAAAATCTCTCACACTTTTGGTCAAGCTATAAAAGTTTTTTAGACTAACACAAGCAAAATAAAAAACTAAAAGGACTAAGAATAATTCAAATGAAAACTGAAGTACTTACCAATTTGGCCAGCCTTGACTTTAAATGGAACATCCAATTCACTCTTCAGAAAGAAGAAAAAAATTAAAGAACATTTTAAACTAAAAACCCCCAAAATCACTTTTGTATCATCATTTTAAAACAGTCATCACTAAGAAATAACAAAATCTAAATTTAAATAGAGGAACTCATCAAGCACACATTTTTATGGCCAAGAAAAAAAGAGTTTCATTACTTATTTGTTTTTTTTTTTTGGAGACAGGGGCTTGCTCTGTTGCTTGCAC
This sequence comes from Arctocebus calabarensis, assembly GCA_963573935.1. Taxonomy (NCBI): domain Eukaryota; kingdom Metazoa; phylum Chordata; class Mammalia; order Primates; family Lorisidae; genus Arctocebus; species Arctocebus calabarensis. Next base: position 20,750 of record CAUYON010022490.1, on the reverse strand, counting down.
TAAAGGTAAGTAGCATCATCATAGCTCACTGCAACCTCAAACTCCTGGGCTTAAGTTATCCTCCACCTCAACCTTCTGGGTAGGCAGGACTATAGCAAGTGCCATCACACCAGCTAATTTTTCAATTTTTTTGTGGAGATAGGGTCTGGCTATGTTACTCAGGACTGAGGAGGGATTTATTAACTTAAACTTTGAAGAAAAAATTCACAAAAGAAACAAAGTAATAGATAGGAAAAAGAAAAAAAGAAAAGTAATTGAGTAAAGTGGTTATTTGATTAATAAATCAAATTGAATAAAAATTGAAGTCAAATGCAACTTAAACAGATGGATATTGCTTATTTGAAATAGCAGAAGAACAGAATCCTTTAACATAAATTAGTTGAACACAATAACTGAATAAAAATTCTCTCTCAAATATTTAGTAAATTTTAAAATGTAGATTTCTAACATATTATTTACTAGTTAGCACCTCCTTTAGGTAAGTTACTGACAAGTATCAACGAATAATGATAAACTTTTACCCATCTAGATTCCAAACCATTAGAAAGTTCAGATAACTTTTTTATCCAGGATACTAAACAATAAGTGATATTCAGAATGATCACCTGAGTCTTTAGAATTATTAAAACTAAGCCACTCAGTACTTCCTTTTTAAATGTGTACCTTAATATATACCAATACCATAAAAATCTGACCAATGAAACATAGTACTTTAGGTAATAAATAAAGTAATTAATATACCTGATAATCTGAGTACTCATGCATTCTAAGTAAATAGGAATTGACCAAAATACTAGCTCTTCACAGAAAGCCTTTTTTAGACCAAGAAAAACAAAAACTCATCAATGCCAATAAGAAAGAAGCTCAGCCCCCCCCTTAAAGTACAGAAAAGATAAACTAAAGGGAATTCACATTATATACTGTATATATAAACTGTAAGCCCCACACTTCTAAAAATGCAGCCTCAAGTTCATTTATCAAAATCACCTTCTGAAATACTTTTCATATAAAATAAATGTAAAAAATTCCACATCAAAGTAAAAGCTCACCAATCGGGAAAGGAGTCTAGTTTGAATTAAAAGAAAATACAAATTTCAAAAAATTTCATTTTGTTTAATTCCAACCAAAAATCAAATTAGGCTAACACAAAGTTCAAACAATTTGTCTCCTAAGTACATAAGATATATACCCTGTCACCATTCTATTTATATTTATTTTCTTATAAAATATTGTCATAAGAGAAAAAAGTGTTTATTTCAAACTCTAGCAATATCCTAAATTCTAAATTTCTGTATAAAATGTTTGAAGTTATAGCATCCTATACTACATCTAAAGAGAAGGAAAGGAAATGTCAAATATTTTGAGTACCTACCATGAGCCAAGCTCCACTTACTACCTTATTCAAGCCATAAAGACACAAAAATATTATACTGTTTTATAATTAACTTAACTTGAAGATGATTAACTGATGCTCAAGAATATTAAGAAACTAGAAATTAGAAACCTGAAAATTAAACAACAATAAACTCATTCTTAAGTGACTTCATAAACTCAAATTTAGCCTGATAAGCTAAATATAACAGAGATGAGGGGGGAAATGTCATTCTGTTTTTAGTTCAACAGTAAATGACACAGATTACTTTCTGGCATCACAGTACAAAAAATTTCATTTTACCTCTTAATATTACTATACTATTATAAGGTTAGACTGTCAATATATTTCCAAAAATACCATTTTTCATTACATAAACTGTTAAAAAATCAAGCCCTCTTCTATTTGAAAAATATATAAAGGTAATTCTGAAGAAAAATGTCTGTAAGAAAAATGTGAACTACAAAGCTATACAAATTAAGTTAAGAAAAAACACTCCATTTTCCAAGAGAAACTATTTTATTAGAAGGAAAAAAGTTCCAAATCTTTAATCTCTGATTTTCTAACAGCAAATGCTGTAGTTAAAAAAGTAATGCAACTTTGAGTGACTCAATCACTTTATCTGGTACAAGGTACCAGATGCCTAGTAAGCAAACTTAAATTAACTGAGTTACTAGTGTAGTTTTAAAAAAACTTACCAGGGCATTTTCTTTTATCTGTAGATTATCTAAAGCCACATTACCTTTAAAAAAAGAAGAAAAATATAACATTAACACATCAGTTAGTATAAACTATTGTAATGCAGGACCAAACACTAAGAAACTGCTAAGTGCTAAGAATACAATGGCAAACAAAGTGGACTGAAAGAATTTAAGACATCACTGGCACAAAAGAGTTGCTATACCTGCATTTAGACTAAAGTTATCAGTTGTAGCATGTTTTTGGTTAGCCCAAAGTAAGAGAAATTATAAAATAATTAAAGTAGCTAATATTTAAATAAAAAATGAGAAAGAATTCAGAAACTTTCGGACTGAAGAACTGTATAGCCAAAGAAAGTAGCCAGCAATTTGAATGATAAAGCCAAAACTCTCAAAAGGAAGACATAAAGAGATTACAAGAACACATCAATTATCCTGGATTCCTTAATACTGTATCAACTAACACTTTTTCTAGCAACATGGTGTTCCTTTTTCAGGACTCCAAACATTCCACTTCCCAAAGACTGCTGTTTTTGGTTGTAAAATTCTTTAATTAGTCCAACCTTTCTATACCTATTCAGATGTTGTTATAAAAACTAAAGTAATAACGATGCTATTACATGACTCAATTTTTATGATACTTAAATATTTGTGTTCATACATGTAAAAAACTTAAGCCAAAGTTTTTATTTTGCATTAGTTCTATAAAGGTTAATAAAACTATTGTTTCCACATTAAATGCAGCACATATTACTATTATTTATTTTCTTAATCACTCGGGATATTTATTTTTAAAGAATACTATAGTATCTATACTCTATTAATAAATTTCAATCAACTTTTTCTTCATGGTACCTTAGAGTGAATTATAAGGTGTATTTAATTTGATTATGCCATTTTAGAAATCTGCTTTTCCCGACTTCAAATTTATGCAAACATGAATTAAGTGCTAGAAGAAGAAAGATTACTAGAATGATGTCCCTGCTATTGAAGCACTCGCAGCCTACTGGAAGAGCCTAAATTTTGGAAATTTTAGAAATACTCTATTAGCATTCCAACAGGCGAGCATACAAGATGCAAAGGAAGAACCACCTAACTGCCTAGGTAGGTCAAGAACATGCAGAGGTTTAGGCTGGAAGACTGAGGAAGTGCTTACTAGGTGGATAAGAAATGCAAACAGATCTGGGTAGTAAGGCACATTAAGAAAGTCATGTGGTGTGGTGCAGCTGGAGGGTGTGAGAAAAGGATAGGAGATAAAGTCAGAAAGGCCGGCATGGGCCAGACTAACAAAAAGCTTTTAGGATGAAAAGTTCAGACTGGAGAGACAAAATATATGTAAAACAGATAGTAATATTTTGGAACTATTACTGTACTAAACTAAGAAATAATCTGATTTGTCCAAACAGAATAGCTAAAAGGATACTGCAATATTGTGAGGGAAGAAGGAAAGAAGAACCTTAAGACCTAAATATTCAGCGAGCAGGCATAACTCTTGATCCATCTATGTTATAAAGCAAATAATTAAAAAAGTAGAAAGACATGACGAAATATTCTCAGATTATAAAGGAATTTTTTTTAAGATTAAAAGGCCAGGTACAGTGGCTTACACCCATAATTCCAGCACTTTGAGGCCAAGGCAGGAGGACTGCTTGAACCCAGGAGTTTGAGACCAGCCTGAGCAACACAGTGAGATACTATTTCTATAAAAAATATAAAAATTACAGAGGCATGGTGGTGCATACCAAGTCCCAGCTACTCAGAAGGCTGAAGCAGGAGGACTATTGGAGCCTGGAGGTTACAGTGATCTATGAACACCACTCCTCCTGCACACCAGCCTCGGCAACAAAGTGAGACAGAAAGGGGAGGAGAGGGGAGCGGAGGGAGAAATAGGTTGAAGAATGCCCAGATTGATCCAATATTATAAGTGCCTCTATTCACACACAAAGAAAAACTGTTAGTCACCACAATGCTCACGGTAGTTATTTCTATATAAAAAAGCTCATTTTCCGGCACGTGTGTAGTTTTCAAATTTTCTAAAATAATTTGTTGAAAACTACAATGAAGAGAGAAAGGGAAGCAAGAAAACCCACAAAAGGGAAGAAAATATTACAGTATTATAATAAGATGAAAGTGAAAGAATATAGGCAGTCAGAAAACTTCTAAATACAAAGAAATTAAAACATAAAATACCACAGTACTGGCTCGGCCCATAGGTCAGTGGTTAGGGCACCAGCCACATGCACTGGGGCTGGTGGGTTCAAACCTGGCCAGGCCCGGCCTGCTAAACAACAATGACAACAATAACAAGAAAATGGCTGGGCATTGTAGGGGGCACCTATAGTCCTACCTATTCGGGAGGCTGAGGCAAGAGAATCACTTAAGCCCAAGAGTTTGACGTTGCTGTGAATGCAATGCCATGGCACTCTACCCAGGGCGACATAGTGAGACTGTGTCTCAAAAAAAAAAAAAAAAACCCGGTACCTTCAGGATCAAAGAGGTAAAGTCACAATAAAGAATTAGTTCGCAGGCAGAACTGACATGATGGCATCAACTGCCCTGATACAAAGATAATGAAAAGTCATAGAAGACTGACGTGTGTTTGGCAATTGAGAAAAAAAGTCCACTAAAATTACATCAAGTAGAAAAATATTCCTGGATTTAATCCTGTCACATAATGAACTACACAAAATTATAATTTGGAACTCTGTTCAAGTTGATAGAATGATCTGCAAAGACAGGAGTGCATGCATGAAGCCATTCAAACTGGTTTAACAAGATGCAAGGTCCACATCAGACATGCAAACCTGCTTGTGAATTCTGACTGTGCCATCCAAACACTCAATTGGTGGATCATCGGTCACCAGGAGTGCTCAGAAGTTAGTTGCATTAGAGCTGAAATTTTTATAAATAATTCTTATGGTACAAACATAATGTTTGTAAAAATCTAAGTATCTTAATAAAAAATGGGCTATTTCTATTACAGTAACATTTTGGTGCTTTGATGAAGTAATGGGTGGTAGTTAAGATATAAAATGCTGAAAACCATCAGTATGGCTAACTGAGTTAAATAAGCATATACAGAAACACTGACAGGTAACAAGAGATTTCCCCAGGTAGTAGGATTAAAGATAGCTTTTTTATTAATGTGTTTCAGTATTTTCTAATTTTTATTATAACTAGATATGACTTTCACATGAAATTATTTTACAAATTGTAATAAGGGAAATGGGGAAATAAAACAGGTAAATTCTAATGTCAATATGACCTCAATATTTTCATATAAATTCTTTGTATATCTAATATCTACCCTAGATACATAAAAATAACAAAGAAATATCTATTTCCACTACCCAGAGTCTAGCAAACAAATGCATACTTCCTCTTTGAAAATGTAAATGTTGTCTAACAAACAGTAACTGTAACAATTAAATACTGTGCTAAATCCCACAAATTATTTGCACTGAGGGAGAGCCACTAATCCTAATACTAAGAAAAGGGGAGGAGTAGCAGCAAATTTCAGATTAACACGAGGTAAAAGTGCATTCATTCATTCATCAGTAGGTGAGTGCCTTATCTCCACTAAACTCCATGCTAATCTGACAGATACACATGCAGCAGTTTCTTTTTTTTGCAGTTTTTGGCCAGGGCTGGGATTGAACCCACCCTCTGGCATACGGGGCCAGGCCCTACTCCTTTGAGCCTCAGGCACCACCCCACATGCAGCACTTTCATTACACAGCCTATGAAATGCTAGAAATGCCATTTAAATAAAAATAATTTGTAAAATTATTAAAGCAGATCCCCCCTTAAAATTAACCATTTTATACTTAACTGAATACTGAATAAAAAGGTTTTGTTCTCCTTTTCTACTTTAAGATAACATCATAATTCTACATATATGTAAATAACTTTATTGCTGTAGCCAGATCAACAGTGCTAAGAACATACTGAGCCAAAGAAGTTCCTGAAAAACTGAAAGAATATATTTGTAATCTTTGTAGGAAAAAAAAAAACAAAAAACAAGGTCAGGATGACTAACTGACTAATGATTGGACATGAATAAACTTAACTCTGCTAGCAAGGAAAGCATTGAAGTCAATCCCACAATTAGGAGCCTCTCGTCTCAGCAGATCCAAAGAGAGAAAAAACAGACTACAAAATTCTGAGAAGTGATCTCTGCAGTGGACTGACAAGCCTATCCGAGAAGGGTAAGCAACAGGTACAGACTGTGCTTCAGAAGAGACCCCTGTCATTCTCAGTAATAAGCTACAAAAATGTGGGTAAGTGCATACTGAAAAAAAGCAAAGTTGCAAAGCCAATCCTGAAAAATACTTTAAGTACACTAAAAGGGTAAATCCTACCTAGGATGAAAATTTATCTAGTAATCTTTGTCAATGAACCAGAAAAATGGAAATAAAAGCAAATCCATCAAATTAGCAAATAACACCAAAGTCAGAGTCATCTCAGAAAATAATTTAAAAGCCAGATATGGTAGCTCACACCTGAAATCCTAGCACTTTGGGACGCCAAGGCCAGGTGGACTGCCTGAGCTCAGGAGTTCAAGACCAGCCGAAGCAAGTGCAAGACCCCATCTTTAAAATACAGCCCAGCATTGTGGCAGGCACTTGTAGTCCCAGCTGCTTGGGAGGCTGAGGCAAGGGTTTGGGGTTCCTATGAGCTATGACACCATGGCACTCTACCAAAGGTGAGGGCAACAAAATGAAACTGACTCTGTCTCAAAAAATAAATAAATAAATAAATAAATAAAATTAGAAATAGCTGTTAAATTATAGAAAACAATCAAATTGGTACCTTTATGAATAAAAATCAAATGGTACTGGCATAATATGGAACAAGTCTGCCTAAGTCCAAGAATAGCCTTTAAAATATGTAAAGGCCAGCTGCAAAGGCTCACACCTATAATCCCAAAACATTGGGAGGCTGCGGAAGGAGGATCACTTGAGGCCAGGAGTGTAAAACCAGCCTGCTCAATACAGTGAAACCCCTTTTCTACAAAAAAAAAAGTTAAAAAATAATTAATTGGACATAGTGATATGGTCCTGTAATTGCAGCTATTAGAGGCTGAGGCAAGAGCATAGCTTAAGTCCAGGAGTTCGAGGCTGTAGTGAGCTATGATTACGCCACTGCACACTCTAGCCAGGGCAACAGAGTGAGACCTTGCCTCTAAAACAAAATTCTAAAAATTAACAAAACACATAATGACCTATTAAATAAGTATAAATATAAGTACTAATGTTAATACTTCCAATGAGAAATAATCTCTCTGAACTTTTTCACAAGTACTTAACCTGATTATAAAAGCCATATTGACTCTCCTTACAGCAGGTACTCAAGAAATAATTGATTTAATTAATTTGCTGTTTCTACCCCAACACAACATGCATTCTCAATCCTCAATGCATATTGTGTTGGGGTACAAATAGCCACAATAACAAACCTTTGTATTTTAGAAAATACTTTCAAATCTATTGCATTACTCAATCTCAGAGCCTCCTGGGTAGAAGGCAGGACCTGTATATTAAGCAAGAGAAACAGGCTGAGAGCAGTTAAATGACTGAGCCAAGAATCCTGTGCCAACCTGCTAAGCAGCAGTACTAAGGTTCATTGTTTATGGTGCGCAATACTACATTCAGAACACCACTCTGCACAGCAGAAAGGGTACAGAATTTTTATTCAGAAGGTAAATGTAAATCTACTTTCCTTGCCAAAAAAACCCCACAGAAAAATCAGACGTAGTACTGATAGACTCCTGTGGTTGTTGGTTTCACTTTTGGTCTCTGCATTTTAAAAGAGAAATGAAAAAATCCAAAAACAAAAAGGGGAACTAAAATTCCACAAAAAGGGCATACACAGAACATTGGGGATTATGTTAGGAACATTACCAGATGAAAAGACAGTGCCAGAGGGGAAAACAAAATGGCTGTTTTAATATTTGTAAAAAAAAATAATAATAATAAAAATCAATGGTTTTTCCTCAAAACACAGAAATTCATAATCTAGGATTTAGACCTATTTGGGACATAAAGATCTTTAATTTCCTCTCACTTTATACACAAATTAACAAAACTATGAAGATATTCAGTGGTTTATCCCAAGGTTACACAATTCTTTTTGTGGCAGTACTAAGAATAGATTCTATGTCTCCTGACTCTGGAGTCAATACTCTCAATATAGAAGATAGAGAATAATCCAAAATTGTTATCAAAAACAAAAGCCTACTAACAAAAATGTCATGCTATAATCCCATGAAGCTAGTTAACTATTTTAACTATTATAAAATAGTGCAAATAATAGGGCTGTGTACTTACTTTTTAAGATTTCGTTTATGTATCTATAACATAAAATATTCATTATTTATTTGCAAGTATATTAAAATGTTCAGAAACATTCATTTTCAAAGGAAGTAGGCTAAAGTAAATAGTTTTTAAAAGCATTAATCAAATGATTTTAAAGACTGATGTTTTAAGAAAAGAATACTAAAGAAAATTTACAGCTATTCATTTCAAATGAATCTGTTTACTCAACACATATATACCAGTCTAGACCTCTTCTTATAGGAGTTCACAATGACTTTGTCTTAAGAGAGGAAAGTGGAAGAGAGAAAGGAAAGAAGAGACTCTTTTTCCATTTCCCTATTAAAACAGGAAGCCTTGGCAAAGAAAGGTGGAAAGCTGCATTGCGAGCTTTCTCCCTTTCCATACAATGCAAGAATCTCCGATTGGTGAGTGGTGTGATAGAGCTTCCTAGCAGAATGGTGACCAAAATACCAACTCTTAGTATTATTTCTAGAAAGGAGTACATTTTTCATCAATAATGTTATTTTGGAAAGGGATTTAAAGATCAGTAAGTAACTGAGCCTGAATACATTACACTACAGTATGATCTTTTTGGTCTTATTTTACATGTTACAGGACACACATGAAAAATGTAGACTCCCCTATACCAAGTGATGGCTAGGAGTAAAACAACAAAACAAAACAAAAAATCCCTCTACACAAGTTTAGCAAATCACTTAGACACTACTATATTTTGTATGTCAAGGGAAAAAAGCAAAGAGACCTGCTTTTCCTTTCACTCTCAAGCTGTCTTATAGGTACCTATTAACACAAGGTAATACAGTATACTAGATTTGGATCTGTAAATAACATAAGCCTGGAAATTCATCTATCTGGTCATAATTCATGGCTATGCAGAAAGACTGGCTCTTTACACACCCGTATTGTATGACGAACAAAAAAAAAAAAAGAGAGAGAGAAAAAGATACATCTACCATTTCTCACTATGAACACAAAGAAAATGGCAATACCACTTTTCTAATGAAGGATCTCCTGCTGCCCCAGCTTGTTCAAGTTACAAATATTTAAAGACAGAAGAAACATCCTGGTCTAACCCTTTCTTTGACAGAAAAGAAACTAATGGTCACTGGTCAGAGACTTGGCCAAAGGCACACAAAGGGTAGCATCAGAGATGGAACTAGGTCCCAGGCTTGTTCATTCCTGCTCCAGTGCTCATCCCCCTTCCTTGGGCTGTGCTGCTCCAACAACAATGTGGCGGCTCAACTGTCAAGGTGGAGTGAAGGAAAGTACAGTACACGGCACAGGCTCAGCCTGCTGTGCAGAGCTGCACACTTTAGAGGCACATCACCCGACTCCTAGGCCTGGTGCCCATGGCCACCCTTGTATCTATCTGCACATCACAGTTTCTGTTTATTCCACCTATCCAAAGGAAGTCAGGGCAATGCAGTTCTGAATGGAGGACTTCCCTGGTGACTCTCCATAGTAAATCACTTTGAAAAATCAAATTGGCACCACTGACGCTGCAACAACACGACTTAAGCCAAATTGCAAAAGATTTAGCATTTCAACATAACTTGTCAAGTATACATTATTTTAAAACAATTATATCCCTAAAAACCTCAAATAGCCACAGGCTGTGCAATTTATCTTTGGATACCAGTTTGTGAGGAACAAAAATCTAGATAAACCCTCCTACCTACTTGGGCAACACATGCCCACTAGGCACTATTTTAAAACTTTGGAAACCTAACTTACAAACTAACTGGCAGGAAATACCATATAAGTAAATGTAAATGTAAACTCAAAGGCAAATAGGTTTTATTCCAGAAATGTATTTGGAAAATAAGAAATATTTAGATATGTAATGTTAGTTCTACAAGAAATTAAAGTCTGATGTTAAAAAAACATACGAAAATGAAATAAAACAAAGCAGGAGGTTTTCCACCATTCAGCTAGGTTTGTTTATCACTACTACTGGCAATGTTATTAACAATTACAAAAGATTTTCACATAATTTGTCTAACACAGTAAGTGTTATAAATCCATTTTATAGTTTAGGAGGCTAAGGCTTACAGGATTAAAATACTTTTCCCAGAGTCTCACAGCTAGTAAATAATCAGGGTCTCATTTTTCTATAATGGCAAACATTTTTTAAAGGATATTCTGTTTAAACTACTTTTAAAAGTGCATAGGAATTGCTTAGCAATTCCCTTTCTTTAAAAAAGGGTTTTTAAAGAAAACAGAAAATAGCCAGGTTGGCGGGGGAGTGGGGGGGCAACAGTTCATTGTATCCAGTATACACTTCCTGATTCTAGACATTTTAATAATTCTCCCCCCCACTCGACAATCTGTTTATTGTGCATTTCATTGTGAATACCTATATATGAATAAACGCACAGCAAAATCTTTTGCAAATCATGTTAACATAATATTTTGATTCTTAAATACTGCTTCCTGGTCTAGGCACAGTGGCTCATGCTTGTAAATCCTAACAGTCTGGGAGGCCAAAGCAGGTGGACTGCTTGAGCTCAAGCGTTACAGACTAGCCTAAGCAACAGCAGAACCCCTTGCTACTAAAAACAGAAAAAGGTAGCCAGGCATTGGGGTAGGCATCTGTAGTCAGTGCCCTCCACTCTGGGCAACATAGTGAGATCCCTCTCAAAAAAGTTTCCCTTATCTGATCTTACTATTCTTTTGAAACACATGATAAACTACATTGCTACCTCATAAGAGTATTGGATTCCTCCCTGACTTGGGAGGCTGAGGCAAGAGAATCACTCAAACCTATGAGTTTGAGGTTGCTATGAGCTTTGACACCACAGCATTCTATCCAAGGTGATAGAGTAAGACTCTATCTCAAAAAAAAAAAAAAAACCAGCTTTCTTATATTATCCAAGCAAAGATGATTCATTTTTTACTGACATGGTACCTTTCAACTGCTTAAGACATGTTGTCCTCTCTGAGTGATAAATTTCATAATAATATATTTCCTCTAAGTCCTTTTTAACACCTTACTACAATTTCTTTTCAGCACCCAGTAGATCTCCCCCAAATGCAAAAATCATTTTCAGTCTTCTCCTAGACCAGAGTTTGTTTTTTGTTTTTGTTGTTTTTTTTTTTTTTGCTGTTTTTGGGCGAGGCTGGGTTTGAAACCACCACCTCTGGCATGAAGTCATCGCCCTACTCCTTTGAGCCACAGGCAATGCCCTAGACCAGAGTTTCTTAATGAATATTTTGGGCGGGATAATTCTTCCTTGAAGGGAGATGTCCTTTGCTTTGTAAGATGTTTAGAAGGTCCCCCTGGGTTCTCAACCTGTAGGTCTTGACCCACAGGAACTGTGTTACAGGGTCACGGCATTAGGAAGGTTGAGAACCACTGCCGTGGGGTCTATCCATAACAAGTCCTTGCACTACACATCTCTGCTCTCACTGTGAGGACTACTCAAAATCTCACACATTGCCAAATATCTCCTTGGTAGCAAAGTCACCCCTGGTCAAAAGCCAGTGCTTTAGACTAGTGATATACTCTTAAGATATAGCAATGTAGTTTATCATTTGTTTATAAAAGAAAAGTAAGGTAAGATAGGTAAAACAATTTTTGAGAGGTATCTCACTATGTTGCTCAGACTGGCAGGAGGTGGCTATTTATAGGTGCAATTATGATACATGACAGCCTCAAACTCCTGCCTCAAGTGAAATTTCTGGCTTAGCTTTCCACGTGGACTACAAGCACAAACCACCGGATATGGCTAGGTCTGTGAAGTTTTTACACAATGAATTCTTCCCTTTTCCAAGACTTGAAAATTCAACAATAAAAACTGCTAAGACCAAACTCAGTAAACATGTAAACCTTATCTGCTAAGCAAATAGTTTTCAAATAAGATAATACTAAGCAAATAGTTTTCAAATAAGATAATACCAAAATTACGTATTCTTCTTAAAATTTGTCAACCGTGGATACCGTAAATATCAGCTATTTTATTAAATTAATATTCCATTTGTTTACACTAAAATGATTAAGACAAACTTCTTCACCAATAATTTTAAATAACAAATATAACCAATTCGGATATTTTACCTATTTTAATGAAGAATCAGGGCTACAGATGATATATTATGCAATAACTATAAAAGCTCCTAACCTCTAGCTCTCTTTACAGCAACCACAAAAATAAAAGGTAGCAAAACTTTATAGAGGCAGAGCTATGGGCGGATAAAGCTGAGAGAATCCTGATTGGATGTTCACTGTACACAAATTGTGAAACAAATGGGCTTATTTGCTCAGGCCTATTAGAAAGTTAGTATCAGTCACTGGCAGAATACTTTATTCTAAACTAAAAAAGAGAAAGCAGAATGAAACAAAACCAAAGTCTCCTTTTCTAGATTTCACCAAAAAAGACAAAGGGAAAATGAATTTCAGTTGTGAAAAAGTTCAAAATCTTCAGGCAGCATACTCCTCAATATCATAGGAGGTAAAAACATTTACCACAGAGTATTGGTACTGGAAAGACCCTTAGATGGGTATCTAGTCCAACTTCTAATTTCAAAGACAAAGAAGGGTAAGATTTGGTGGTGAAGGAACCTTCAATTGTATCCATACATTATCTCTGTTTTTTTCTTTTTCTTTTTTATTTTTTACTGTCACCCTGAATAGTGCCAGGGCATCACAGCTCACAGCAACCCTCAAACTCTTGGCCTCAAGAGATCCTCTTGCCTCAGCCTCCTGGGTAGCTGGGACTACAGGCACCCACTAAGATGCCAGGCTAGTTTTTCTATTTTTAGTAGAGATAGGTCTTGCTCTAGCTCAGGCTAGTCTGGAATCCCTGAGCTCAGGTCATGCACCCACCTCAGCCTCCCAGAGTGCTGAGACTATAGGTGTGAACCATTAAGCCTCGCCCATCTTATTTCTTTTACAAAGAAAATGAGGTAAATACAGCACATTATAACTTACTAAAATTTGAGTATTTACATGGAAATAATATATTACCCAGTATTATTGAAGGTTTAAGAATATTTTTTCTATGAAGTTTAAATAAAGATGAAAAAACCAGTAAGATAAAGAACCATTAACACCATTAAGATGAAGGCCCAGTAAGGCAAATAGCTTGTCTAACACAGAACACCATTCATTAGGCCTAGAACACATTAGTTTTTAAAATTTCAAATGTTTATGAACTATAAGGAGTAACTGGAAATAACGCAGTCAGTATTCTGAAAAAATATCTGATCTCTGCAAAAGCCACTAGACATTTAATTCCTGAAGTGTTTCTTTCTTTTGCATTACACATAGTCTTGTGGAAGGGAAACATAAAGTATATACAGTGGGCCCTACATATCGAAAAAGTCAACCAACTACAGACAGAAAATAAGTGTGGAAAAAATTGAAAAATAATATGATAAAAACGCAAAAAAATACGGTATATCAACTACTGACACAGCATTTACACTATGTTAGGTATTAATAAGTAGAGACTCTAGAGTTGACTTAAAGTATACAGGAGGATGTGCATAAGATATAAACAAACATTAAGCCATTTTATATTACATAAGAAACTTGAGTATCCTCCAAGTTTGATATCCTAAACTGGGTCCTGGAACCAATCCTCAACCCCCAGGTATAAAAAGGGAATGCCACAAAGTTCCACAAATCACAGTAAACCAATCAAACGGTCAGTGACCTACAGGCTCTTCTACAATTCAGGGCGACATTCACGCTTCTGTAAAGGCATCGCCCAATATAAACAGGTAAGATATGGTCCACATACATCATTAAAAATTTCAGAAGCCAGGCTTTAAAAAAAAGGTAAAAAGAAACAGGGGAAATGAATTGTAATATATTTAACTTAGCCCAATATATTATCATTTCAACACATAATCAACATTAAAAAAATCATTAATGAAGCATGCATTCTTACTCTACTTCATTAGGAGAAATATTTCTATTCGAAACAGTACGCATTTCACAGTAATAGCACGAATCAATTCCCACTGATAACCTTTCAAGTGCTCAAAAGCTACAGTGGCTCCTCCATGGGCAGCTATCTGTTCCCTCCACAGGGGTAGTTTTTCGGATTTCCCTCAAAAGCTCACAAAATTTGCAAACTCTAGTGGAAGAATAAAGGACCCGCAATGTCCCCAAAGCTTAACACATAATTCGTGCAAATAAGCTTTATGAAGAACGTGCAAGCATATTTTTGTCTACCTCTAAACACTTAATCTCTTAGGATAAAAACGTTGGCATCAATTACTGGGCATGCAACCAAGCAGACAATGCTGGCCTAGCCTTGACTTTTTCTCTACTGTTCCCCCAAAACGCTGAAAAAGTCCTCTTCGGAGGGGAAAAAAATCACTTTCTCGGAAACTGAAAGCATAATGCGGAAGAATACAGACAGACTTTTCTGAAAGACCTCCTGCCTATCCTCTCCAACCCTAAATAGAAGGACCCCCGTTCTTGCTCGCTAAAAAATAACAGAGAACTGCAAGACGCAATTTCCTTTTTCTTTTTCCCTGGTGCCACCGTATTTGAGCGTATGTCACAGACAAACACGCTCACTCCGCGCAGTACAAAAGCAGAAAGGGCTTTCATTTTAATGCTGGGGGGCCAAAGGGGCCACGCTGAGTACGTGGGAGAGTGGATACCCAGAGATGGGCAGGGTCAGGGCTTGGCCTCAGGGACAGGAAAGGTGCGAACTTAGCGCGGGCGTGATCCCGCCGCATCTTCCCACCCCGGGAGTTCGCGGGGGAGCACAGGCCCCCTGCAGCCTACACCTGTCGCACCACGAGGGGGCCCCGCCGGGCGCCCTCCCGGAGGCGGAGTCTCGGGCGGCTGACAGAGCCGGGCCCGGCAGGAATCCCCTGGAGGAGTCCGCGGCGTGGGCTCTCGGCGCCCGCAGCCCCGGCCGCGCCCCTCTCGCTTACCGCCCCAGATCCCCAGCTTCAGCTGGGATTTGTTGAGGTTCTCCACATAGTCCCCCAGGAAGCGGTTCAGCAGGTCCGCGACCACCGACTCCAGCACCATGGTGGGACTGAGGCGGCAGGAGGAGCCGGAACCACCCCGCTCTGTGAGGGCGGCGACCCGCGCCGCGAAAGACAGCCCCTCGGGCGACGGCCCGCCCCGCGCCGTGCGCGTGACCCCGCCAGTGCGCAGGCGCGCCGCCGCCCGGGCCGGAGGGGCGCGTGGACCCGCGCGAGTCGGGGGCCTGGTGGGCTGGCGGAGGCGCGTGCGGGCAGCCGTGCTGGAGCGGTCTGCACCACAGAAAAAGGACATTGGAGATAAAAGGGGAGAGCAGGAGTTAGCAAGCACCAGGACATCTACAGGGCCGCTGCTTCCTCCACGTCCCCTGCCGTGGACCTCAGATCCGCAGAGCCCACCGCCCGGAGCCGACCCGGCGGGGACCCAGCACTCCGCGGGCTCGCGTCTGCTAAGCGACCACCCCTTCACCTGTGGATCGGGTGGGGAGGAGAGATTCAGCATTCCTGTCTTGCTAGATCTGGACTCCGCCTGGGACACGGTCTCCGGAGACTTAGGCTGATTGAAAACTCACTAATAATTTAATTGGGGAAAGGAGAACCGGACCGCATCAAAATGGCAGACAGAACGAGAACTGAATATGCATGTTGTTGGAAACTTCTTCTTTTGCACCCTTTTCTCAGATTCGCTCTTAGTGAATGCACAGGTCACTAAATAGTAACTACCCCACTGCAAAAAACATGAATAAGCATAGTAGTTCTTATTTTTCCTCCTAAGTAACCTGGTAATTATGTAGTACTTTCTTCCATGCTGTCACTGAATTGTCTCTCATGCTTTCAACCTTGGTGAAGATTAAGCACCCAATGAAATGTGCTTCTTTAGAGAACTGGCAATTTTTTCTAAAATATATTTCAAAAAGTAAAAGTATATAGAAACCTAATTATTTGTAGTCACAAGCATCTATTAAATGCTTTGCTAAAAAGCAGAGTCTAAGAGACCGTTGTTTTTAAACAACGACCTGGGTAGGGTTGTGCAGCATCACACACAAAAAAATGGCATCTTAAGGCAGCGCACAGTGGCTCACACCGGTAATCCTAGCTCTCTGGGAGGCGGAGGCAGGAGGATTGCCTTAGCACAGGAGTTGGAGGCCAGCCTGAGCAAGAGTAAAACCTCTCTGCACTTAAAATAGAAAAACCAGGGCGTTGTGGGACGTCTAGAGTCTCAAATACTCCAGAGGCTGACGCAGGAGAATTGCTTGAGCCCCAAAGTTTGAAGTTGCTGAGAGCTATGATGCCCTGGCACTCCACCCAGAGTTACATAGACTATCTAAAAAAAAAAAAAAAAAAAAAAAAAATCATAAATTTGAAGTCTAGTGAAGAAAAAAAACTAAATGGCTATAATTGGTGTTACATAAAGTTGCAGGCACAAAGAACCAGTACTACCCATGTATCAATATCCACTTTCATCTTAAACTCTCCCACACAGAAAATAAATCCTTTATTGATTGATTAATTGATTGATTGATTGATTGATTCTAGCAGGTCTTAAATACCTAGAAGGAACTTTAGACTTCTTCACTAACCACAGCAAATTAACAACCAAAGCAATTTTGCCTTTGCTGTATTTCCTAAATTTTCCTGGTATCCTCTTCCCTGGACCATGCAGTCACCTTGCAATTGACCTCCTCCTACACCAGTTTTTCTTCCTCCAATCTATTCTTCATGCTGTCACCAGACTTAGTTTCCTACTAAGCACAGATGAGCTTAGGTTAGTCACCTCAGAAACATCCAGTAACTTCCCAGTGTTTAGAATACCCTCTTCAATCTGTCCCCAAGTTCTTTCTAGTCACTCCCCATAAAAATCCCTCTTTCTCCAAAAGCTCACACTGAGACGAATGTAAAGGAATCTATTCTGGTTGAGATACTGCATGCATCCTAAGAAATAGACTGCTGCAAGGATGTATGAATAACAGTGCAAGACAATTTCATAAACAGCATAAGCAGTATGACAACATCAAGCCAGTGGGAATGAAAGTACAATCTTTTGGGAGAAGTGAGTAATACCAATGCCTTGTATAATACAATAACTCTTACAGCTCTTTGGCTTTTTTTTTTTTTTTTTTTTGAGATAGTCTCAAGCTGTCGCCCTGGTTAGAGTGCTATAGCATCACAGCTCACAGCAACCTCAAACTCTTGGGCTTAAGCGATTCTCTTGCCTTAGCCTCCCAAGTAGCTGGGACTATAGGCACCTGTCACAACTCCCAGCTATTTTTTGTTGTTGTCGTGGTCATTGTTGTTTTAGCTGGCCTAGCTGGGTTCAAACCCGCCAGCCTGGGTGTATGTGGCCAGCGCCCTACTCACTGAGCTACAGGAACCACCCTCTATGGCTTTTTCAATGTTGAAAATGTATAAATGTGCTTTTATATGTACCATTCCATTTTATTATGTTTCAGTTATACCTCATGAGCTACCTTATTATTTTAAGGTAGACATTTTCATGTAATCTTCACAAAAGACCTATGAGGTAAGTAATGCAGGTAGCAGTATTATTCCCGTTTTATAGAAAAATTAAGCTAAGAATGTTCAGTGACTTAACCAGAATCACACAGCAGATATTAATTTCCTTTGTTCCCTGAGCACTCCATTGTCTAGTTGTGTTGAATGCGATGCATATCAGAACACCAGTAGTTTATTGGTCTTAAACTCTATTCTTGTTCTCCTTGACTTCAACTGCCTATATAATGCTTTTGTAAGTCTGCTTTAAAGTGCTAAGTCTCCTTTTACACTGTGAGCACTTCTGGTCTTCAAAGTGTGTGATCTACTTACACATATGTACTCACCTCACAGAATTGTTTTCCAGCTCCATTACCATGGCAACATCTGTGAGTTTGGAATGAGCAGTCTTTCTCTGAATAGATTTGTGTATTCCTGACCCTGTTACACCATCCTCCCAAGTACTGGATTGCTTATGCTTCCAAGTTAAGTAAAACATAAGGCTTAATGTGGTTACAGGAGACCAACCAAGCAAGGGCACATCTCTGCTGTTTTCAAGATATCATATACTAAGGTGTTTCGGAACAAGGTGAATTGTTAATAAAAACAAAGCAAATCTGCTTCGCTTGGCTAAGTAGAAAAATGTTTTTAAAGGAAGCCATGTGTGAATCCTTGGCCAAACATTCATAATAATAATAATGGTAATAATAACAGCTGACTGTTGGCCAGCCTTAACTGTCTGGAAAGCATTTTTCAGGCATATCTTTTCAACACTCACAACAATCTTATATGGTAAGTCTTATTACCACTATTCCATAACTTGGACTCAAACAGGTTTATTAACTTGCTTAACAACTTACCAGCCAACTTAAACTATGAGCTCGGATCTGTGCTTCTCATTATTGTAACCAAGGGCAATCTGCACTCTCACAGAGCTAATAGCATCCTGTCTCCTGAAAAAGATTTAGTCAGAACACACACACATGGCCTCAAGTATACAATTTGGTAATCATAGTCCTGTAGATTTAGGCCTGGCCCAAGAATTTTAGCCAGGAGTGGAGGTGATATTAAGATAAAGGAGTAGCTAGTCACAGGTGTGATAAACCCAGAAACCCACCAATCCTGTCTCCTAGACTAAATATATAAGAATGTTCAATAGTCTCTTCTCACTTCTACTTCACCCAGATGGAATTCAAATATTTAATCCTAATCATTTCATTCCTCTTCTGATGGATTTACATAACCAATATGATCTCGTACAGCCTGGATACACCTATCATGGTGGCTGGAACCCAGAAAGCATTCCATAAATATTGTCTTGAATTAATTATTTAATGAGCATTTGCTCTCTTCTGTAATAATAATATAATATCCAACATTGTGCATTTAGGCTCTATGCTAAACTCTTCATATGTGTTATCCTATTTTATAGTCATGACAACTCTAAAAGTAGATACTATTACAAATATTACACTTGATACTGAGGCTTAGAAAGTTTAAGTAACTTGCTCAAGGTCACATACTGAGCTACCATTCTGGAATCAAAGATAGATCTGACTCCAGACTCAATTTTCTTAATCACTATACTCCGAAACCTCCCTTCTCTCTTTATTAATTATTATTATGAATCACTTCTATGCATTCAGCACTATGTTCTACACACTGTACAAAATATTTTGCACTATTCAATTCTCAGAACAATTCATTTATACCCATTAATGGGTATTACTTTCTCCATCTCCCATTAAGATAAGGTAGTTGATCTCTGAAACTTAGTTTTTCATCTATAAAATAGGAATAATCAGAATTTGTAAGGTTTC
Source organism: Arctocebus calabarensis (assembly GCA_963573935.1). Taxonomy (NCBI): domain Eukaryota; kingdom Metazoa; phylum Chordata; class Mammalia; order Primates; family Lorisidae; genus Arctocebus; species Arctocebus calabarensis. Next base: position 1,081 of record CAUYON010022490.1, on the reverse strand, counting down.
TATAACAATTTTAGAAACTATACGTAAATCATCCAGCAGTGTCTGTGTGTCCTGGAAACAAAATGTACATGACCTGTCACAAATTCAATTTAATTCATTAAACATTATTTAGTGGAGGCTCGATGCCTGTAGCACAGTGGTTACAGCACCAGTCACATATACCAAGAGTAGGGGACCCGGCACAGGCCAGCTAAACAACAATGGTAACTGCAGGAAAAAATAGCCTGGTGTTGTGGCAGGCACCTGTAGTCCCAGTTACTTGGGAGGCTGAGGCAAGAGAATCACTTGAGCCCAAGACTTTGAGATTGCTGTGAGCTGTGACGCCACGGCACTCTACCAAGGGCGACATAAACACTGTCTCAAAGAAAAAGAAATTGTTTAGTGGAGAAATGAGTTTGCAAGGCAGTATCCTAAGCAGAAAAATCATATACTGAAACCCTAAACAAAATGCCTCAGATCTTTTCCAGCCTGAGCTAGCTGGAAGCAACTCTCTTACAGAATAAAAACAGGTTAGTTTGGAAAAGGAAAGAGAAAGGTCTCTCAGATGGGCACATCCTAGAAAAACCAGATGTAGCCAAGGTGCCTCCAAGGGATGATTCCAACAGCCCAGACAGATGCAAGGGTAAATGTTCAAAAAGTCGGCACACATGGCTCAAGATGTAGGTTGTGATTTTTAATTGAGGTATAACATACAATAAAGTGCCCCAATCTTAAGTGTAGCATATTATCTGATATTTTTTTTTGGTGTTTTTTTGTTTTGTTTTGTTTTTGTTTTTTTTGTAGAGACAAGAGTCTCACTTTATCGCCCTGGGTAGAGTGCCGTGGCGTCACACTGCTCACAGCAACCTCCAGCTCTTGGGCTCAAGCGATTCTCTTGCCTCAGCCTCCGGAGTAGCTGCGACTACAGGCGCCCGCCACAGAGCCCGGCTATTTTTGTTTCGGTTGCAGCCGTCATTGTTGGTTGGCGGGCCCAGGCTGGATTCGAACCCACCAGCTCAGGTTTACATGGCTGGCGCCTTAGTCCGCTGAGCCACAGGTGCCGAGCCAGAATTCCACATTTTTCAGATGGTCTAGATCACAT
>CAUYON010022481.1:0-23089 GCA_963573935.1 Arctocebus calabarensis | reverse complement strand
GGACGTGGACATCTCTGGGGACGTTATTCTGTCTCCCACATGGGATTAGGACGTGGACATCTCTGGGGACATTATTCTGTCTCCCACATGGGATTAGGACGTGGACATCTCTGGGGACATTATTCTGTCTCCCTCATGGGATTAGGACGTGGACATCTCTGGGGACATTATTCCGTCTACCACATGGGATCAGGATGTGGACATCTCGGGGGACATTATTCTGTCTACCACATGGGATTAGGACATGGACATCTCTGGGGACATTATTCTGTCTCCCACGTAGGATTAGGACGTGGACATCTTGGGGGACATTATTCTGTCTACCACATGGGATTAGGATGTGGACATCTCTGGGGACATGATTCTGTCTCCCACATGGGATTAGGACATGGACATCGTTTATGGACATCATTCTTCCTGCCACCAGAGCAAAACATGTTCAGTTAAGGGTCAGAGGACACCAATCCTGTGCCCCCAGCACTCCCTCACCCTGGCTGGAGAACCAGTACAGGTCCTGGGTCCTACATCTGGGCTGTTGGCTTACTTCATGCCGCCTGTAACCTGGGATATTCAATGCTACTAGCCCGAACAAGCTGAGACGCTCAGTCATTTAAAACTTCTCCATGACATGTGTAAGTTATGGCAACCAGGGCGAGACATCTCCGAGTTAACAGGAAATAAAGGCTCAGAAAAATTTAGTACATTCTTGCCCGGCTCCCTGCAACAAAACCTTTATTTTGATCTGCCTGGTTGCCCAAGTTTCCCCATTTTCGAGCCACACCTTTAACCATCATTCTTCCTAGTGTGTATTTAATGGTTTGGCATCATTCACATCAGAAGGGAATTGGTCTTCAGAAGAGAGACTCGGGTTGATGCGGAGGAGATTCAACTTGGGACCCATGCTGGTGTTGGCGAACCCTTTTTCAAAGACAGATTATCCTCCTAAACTCGCATTTCTCTTATTTATGGGCGGCAAACATAGCGCCAAGCATGGAATTATATTTCCCACATTGTACCTTAGAGTAGAAATTCTATATGTCTGTGGAGCTGACAAAACAGAACTCCCAGGGCCCACGACCAAAGAAAACAGACCAAATTCAACCCCAGCAGAAGAGGTCCATAGCTCTGTTCATTCATCACACAAGCTCCATCTAAATTAGATTTTATTTGTTCCACAGGGGAACATATTTCTTTTTCAAGCACAAAATTCAGCCTTTAATCCAGTCTACTTCTGTTTCAGGTTGAATTCATTTTTTAATTTTTATTATTATTAGTATTTTTGAAACAGAGTCTCACTGGGTCACCCTGGGTAGAGTGCCATGGCGTCACAGCTCACAGCAACCTCCAACTCTTGGACTTAAGCGATTCTCTTGCCTCCGCCTCCCAAGTAGCTGGGACTACAGGCGCTCGCCACAATGCCTGCTATTTTTTTTGTTGCAGTTGTCATTGCTGTTTAGAAGGCCAGGGCTGGGCTTGAAACCAACAACCTTGGTGTATGTGGCTGGGCCCTACTCGCTGAGCTATGGGCACTGAGCCAGGTTGAACTTATTTTTCAAGCACCAAGTTCAGCCTGCAATCCAGACTACTTCTGTTTCAGGTTGAATTTATTTTTCTTTTTTCTTTTTTTTTTTTTTGTTTGGTTGAATTTATTTTTCAAGCACAAAGTCCAACGTATAATCCGGACGACTTCTGTTTGAGGTTGAACTTATGTTTCAAGCACCAAGTTCAGCCTGTAATCCGGACTACTTCTGTTTGAGGTGCAAATGTCATTGCACATCTGAGATGTAGCAGCTTAGATGACAATTCAGTCTAGGACCTGAGACTCATGCCATGGTTGGTAGGGGGGAGGATTTAGATCACCTGACTGCTGGATGCAAAGCTGAGTTGACCACTGGGCTTAGAGCTGATAACTTGCGCCTGTGTGTGCCCCGAGCCTCCACTTTTTTTGGAGAAGTCAAAGGTGGTTGAGAACCAACTATTTAATAATTATATCCAGTTTTAGTAAATGACCACAGTCTTCTGGTGTCCACCCCCTCGCCTTCTCCTTGCCTCATGTTTAAAGGATTTCCTGAAGCAATTCTCAGTCCAGGCCAGTGTTTTTCAACCGTTTTTTATCTCACGGTAAACCTGACCCTGTAGTTAAATTCTCAAGGCATGAAGCCAGTAGATGATGTAATTCATGCCCAAATAGGACAAAAAACACACTTAAATTTAAGTTGTGGGGATGGGCATGGGGGTGAGGGTAGTGTTGGGGTGCTCCCACTTAATGGGCACAATGTGGGGGTGTATAGCACCTTTTGAATGCAGGACATAGCGACCAGAGGGACTTTACTTAACAATTTCAAATATTTTTCATGACTGGCCTATTTGTACCCTCACATTAACCTGAAAAACAAACAACAACAAAAACCAATGGAACAATTGCCATAAAAAAAGTGTGAAACTTACATATGCAGATTTTTTTTTTTTTTTTGAGACGGGGTCTCACGATGTTTCCCTCAATAGAGTGCTGTGGCATCACAGCTCACAGCAACCTCCAACTCTTGGGCTTAAGTGATTCTCTTGCCTCAGCCTCCTGAGTAGCTGGGAATATAGGCACCCAGCACAATGCCCACCTATTTTCTGTTGCAGTTGTCATTGTTGTTTCGCAGGCCTGGGCAGGGCTGGAACCCACCAGCCTTGGTGTATGTGGCCGGTGCCAGAACCTCTGTTGTATGGGCACCAAGCCAGAGCTGACCTCTTGATGTTTGAGTAGAGACGGTTTCTATACTTGCCTTTCTGCTTTTTCTCACTTTTCTCTAAGACCCTCCAGGTGGTCTCGGGCAGAGAAGAGAATGATGCTTTGGGGATGGGAATATAATCTTCACGATGTGCTTTGAGCTAGTTTTGCGTTCTAGTTCCAGTTTCACTGTTCTTCTGAAGCTGCCTTGTTTGTGAGTCTCCTGGAGATGCAGCAGACCTTATTCCAACAGATCTGAGTGGGGCATCAGATTGTGCAACATGTGGCTTTTGGGGTATGCTGTTTGTGCTGATCTGTGGACCTCTTGTTGCATCTCAACAACACAGGAGGGCATTTATGCAAATGGCATGCCAAAAACATGCCTGTAAGTTGGCTTAACTCTTTAGGTAGGAATGGAGCTGGGAATAGTGACTTCCCTGATGTTTGCCCTGAAATGCAACATATGGAATAAATTTATCACTGGGAAGAGGGGGTGAGTATCCCAGATACGTGAGCTGCAATGCATCACTGCCGATAGTAACAGCCACAAGTGTGGCTTACCGGCTGTACATGTGTTTTGCTGTACTGTTATGCCCAGGAGTCTCTCAAAGACCACACCGCCAGACAAGTCAAATTTAAAGAAGAGTCCTTTTGTTGCTGGCCACCGACTGCCTCAGTATCCCAACATGGGGTTTCTGAGAGCAGCCCCGAGTGCTTACTGGGGTTGGGATTTTAAGGCTTGGTCTGCATTCTGGCTGGCACGCAGGCTGCCCAGGTGTATCCAGGTAGTTTAGAAGCATTGTACAGAAGCAGAATTTTACAGTTAGTCAAACATCTTTGTTTTAGGTCTTTCCCCACCTGGTATTTCCTAAGGGTCAGTGCAGGGACATTTGGTACCTCCTGGTCCGTTTCTCAGGCAGTTGGTGAAGCAAGAAGCCAGTGAGCGTTTTCCCGCCCGTCTATCTTGGGACGTCTATCAGGCTTATTCCACTTTGTTGAGGGCTTGTAGCCCAGAAATTTGCCAGGAGTTAACTGGTACTTTTCTGCCTTATTCTAGGCCTAATAGTACCACCTTCCTCTCTGGGGTGAGTCCTGGAAGCAGAGATAGCTTATCTGAGTATGGGAAGATTAGACCAAGCGAGGCAGGTAAAGAATTTACAAATGTGGTTTAGTAAATGATTGCCAAGGTCACAGTGCAACCTCTGTACGTTGGCCTCCAAGGGACTGTGACAAACGGGTGACACCGCAGAGGTGTCACCACAAGGGACTAGCCCTGCCGTCCTAACACGTACATGTGCGTGTCCGGTCTCCGAAAATTAGGTCAACTCAACGAGGTGGTCAGTGTAGGGAGGAGACCAGCTGGGGAGGTTCTACTATATTGTAAAGTCCACGAACAAATCAGTTTTAAGTTCTTGGTTGTGTAAACAGAAAATCATTCTTTTAAAAAATTAATTTATTCCCATTTTTAGATCTCTAAGTATTCTCCAAATATCTTTCCAAAAGGTATGTACTAGTTTGCATTCCCACCAACAGTGGAGAAGTGTTCCCCTTTTCTCCACATCCACGCCAACATCTCTGGTTTTGGGATTTTGTTATGTGGGCTAATCTTACTGGAGTTAGATGATATCTCAAAGTAGTTTTGATTTGCATTTCTCTGATCATTAAGGATGGTGAGCATTTCTTCATGTGTCTATAGGCCATGTGCATGGAATACTATGCAGTCTTAAAGAAAGATGGAGACTTTACCTCTTTTGTGTTTACATGGATGGAGCTGGAACATATTCTTCTTAGCAAAGTATCTCAAAAATGGAAGAAAAAGTATCCAATGTACTCAGACCTAATATGAATCTAATTTATAGTTTTCATAGGAAGGCTAAAACCCAACTATAGCACAAGAATACAGGGAAAAGGGAAAGGGAGGGGAGAGGGGAGGATGGATGGAGGGCGGGCAATTAGTGGGAACACACCTACGGTGCATCTTAGCAGGGTACTGGTGAAACTTATTAAAGGTAGAGTATCAATGTCTTTATATAGTAATTAAGAAAATGCCATGAAGGCTATCTGTAACAGTATAATCAAAATATTTCTGATTGTATATAAAGCACATTGTGCCCTATGATTGCACCAAAGTACACAATTATGATTCAATAAAATTATAAAAAAAAAGAAATCAATTAGGATATGGTGTTTTTAGACTAGAATATATTTTTAATATATGCATAGCAAAGAACTACAAAGAAGAATATGTAATTAACTCCTACAGATTAATTAGAAAATGTCAAAGAACACTGACATTCAAAATGAAAAGTAAATAGGCAAAGAATTGATCATGCAATTCTTTATATAGAATATTTTAACTAATATATGAAGAGGTTATAAATCTATATAGATATTATGAAAGGTATAAAACAAATCAATAAGATATTTAAATATTTACCCAAATGAAGGAAATTAATAAACAAAATCATGTGTTAACAAGTTAGAGAGCTAATTTAATTGTAAATATGTAATCTTTAAAACCATGCAAATTGTTAATTGGTACAATCATTTTGCAGAACTTTATGGCAGTACTTACTAAAATACAATTAAACACAATTTATGTGTTTCTTTTTAAGAAGAAATCCTATTCATTCAAATATATATATAATTATAAGCCAATTTTAAAGTACATTTTAATGCATATTTCATGTTTGCTGATATAAGGTTAAACTTTACTGAGTAAAAGCTTAACATTACACCAAAATTTTGCAGAACATCAGATTCCAAATTGTTGAAAAGTAGTTTTAAAAACATAAAATAAGACTTGATTTATAACATAACTAAAGCAATAGTGAAGACTTTACATATTTGTTCTGTTCAGCTACATTGTTTATTAGGTTCCACCATGGCTAAGCTGATGCTTTTTAATATGCCTACAGAAAATGGCTTCCTAGAAGCAGATTTTAGTACCATGTCATGATTCAAAGACACTAGTAAAGTATCACATTTTTATCCTAGAAGTTTTCATAAAATAAAAAGATTATTTCACTCAAAGTTCTTTCCGTCTCTATTTTCTAAAATTCATTTATTTTATTACAAAACACTCATTAAGTCGTTATTTTTACCCTAAATGTAAATCGGATGCATGTAATTTCATATCTTTAGTATAATAGTTGATATTTTAGTTAAAAAATATATGTAAAAACTAAGACTGGAACACAAAATGTTAGCAGGCATTTTCTTCTCCTGTGAAGAATATGCTGAGGTTCTTTTATTTTTACAAGAGATACTGATAATGGAATTAGAGCATTTGAAATGAATACATCATGAGAAAGCGTTCCATGTTCTATCACGAAAATATTAGTAGTGAATGATGGAGGTTCAAGGCATCCCCCTGGCCCTTTTTTATGGTTTTCAAACATATGAGTTCTTAAATTCAGGTATGAGTCCAAAACATGTAGGCTTATAATAAAAAAATAGTATTTGTTCTTATAACAGACATTTTATTATTTAAAGAATCTCAAATTTACTAAAATAACAAAAACCTTAAAAATTCTAAAAATAGAAATAGAACAATAAATATCATGCAATTTGAGTATATGTAGAAAAATGTTACTCTACTTCATGAATAAGAATAAAAAACATAACTAATCTGAAAATTCCTTTCCTAAATATCAATATTTATTATTAAAACAAATTTGAAAACAATGTCTCACAGTTACAAGTATATTATACACCAGTGCATAATTATATTTGCAGAATGTGGCTTGTATCTCCCAGAATAAGGTTTCAATCATTTAACTTCAGTTGCTTTTATGGGATTGTAACTAAATGATGTTAAAAAAATTATGCTGGTACTCAATTCTGAGATTACACAGAAGTGATTTCAATTACATTCTACAAAATAAAACTACTGAGGTTAATGTCAAGTGTCAACACTGCATTTGTAAAAAGGCAATTGTAAATAAAAGTGAAGTTATAAAAGAAGTATTTCTCCATGGGCTATGCAGTCAGCCCCCTTAGCTGAAGACTAGTAATGTTTCAGGTTAAGTAATTCACTAAATTATTGTATGTCAAAGACATACTATAGAAGTTAATAATAGAATTTTTTGGTGTTTTATTCATTAAATGTAAACAAGAAGAACTAAAAATATCTGCTAATTAAATAAGGGATGTGATGACTGTCCAAGTTGAGAAGAAGTGAAAGAATTTCTAAGGGCGATTCTTGTGTGCTTGGTAGTCCACATTGAAATTTCCCTTTTTCTTAATTTGTTTTGTTTCATTTTAATAATTATCATGAAGGGAAAATACAGAATCAACGCTTCAGTAATTATGGGTTATAGATGATTTTAAAATCTAACATACAAGAATAAAATGTAGCACAAAAGTTGTTCTACTTCCACATAAGTCACATCATAATTGAGTCATGTAGACCAGAGTGATTGCTGCTGTTTCTAAATGCAGTAGTGACTTTTTTTCTTGTTACAGTCTGTAAACAGTGACATTGGGCTAAATATAATCACTCCTTTCATCTCGACTTCACAGTCATTCCTATGAGACGCTTATTTAATCTAGTGGTTTTAATAAAGGATTTACAATGCACTCTTCCAATAATTAAGAACATGGGTCATATGATCAGTAACTGTTGACAGCAAATATCAAGCAAAATATTGAGATGGATATAAAATATTCTGAAGTTCTTCTAAATTACACTTCTGGGCATCAGTCATTACCAAAAAAATATTTGCAAGTATGTCTGAGTACTCAACATGCATTTTAAATAATATCCCTTGTCTCAAAGAAGCAATATACATGATCACTCAACTGAAAGAAAGGCGTATTTATAAGCATATTATAGGAAATGTATGTATTTTATTGGCTATATGTGTGTAACTGTGTCAATATAAAGTACAGTCCTATTCTTTAAAAAAGATGACCAATTAATCCATTATTTTGTTTCATTCTGCTGTATCCTTCCCCCCAAAATGTTCCAAGTTATTTATTGCTAGCTATTCAGATTATTACCAAGCGCTCTGTAGTTTCCAGTAGTTATAAATTCCAAGAAGTTTTCCTATTTCCCCCTAAATCATGACCAGATAAGGCCAGTATTTTGGCTTTATAGTATGGCATTCAGCTGCCCTAGGAATGGTGTCAGCCTGGCTCACGCATTTACACAGTAATCTTTTCTAAGTAATCTTATTTAACCTTTCAACACTCTGGCTTCTTTGCCTGTTACATGGCCTCATTAGGAGTTTTATAAGGATTAAGTGTTGTAATCTGTTCCCAGCGCTTAGTACAATGCCAGAAACCCTCATTGTGAGCCTCCACATGGGAAGTCGCGTGTACAGAAAGCAAGTGATAAATGGCAGTTATCGTTCTTATCATCAGCATCATTATTATTCCAAACACCCTGCTTAGCAACTCACAGCCAGACATAACATTCCTCAGGAAGGACGTTTCTTAAATTTTGCTTCACACTATACGATCACTTCATACTACAAGAGAAAATAAAAGGCTTCTTACTCAATTTTTAGGCAGCTCTAAAAACCTGAAATCAGAGTCCAAGGTGAGGGAATGTTGGATTGCTAAGACAGACCCTCAAATTTGTAGAAGAGCTTCAGGATCCAACCTGTATCATTACGGTTTTAGAGGCTTTGAATCTCGCTCGGCACATAGAAATAAGAACAGAGAAGGAGGCCAGGAAAGCTCCTAGAAATTTTAATGTGTGTTCTGTACCATCCCTGAAAAGGTCCACACAGATGGGTATTCATGAAAAGGGTCCTTTCCTGGGCTTATATCGAAAACACTCACTTTCCGACTGGAGTTCGATGCACAAATGAAAACGCTCAACAGACAGATGCCAAACACCATCCAGATATCTGGGTATTTGTTAAGTAACATATTCAAGTCAAAGCCTTAAAATGAAAGTTTCACGAACAGATGGAGGAGAAAACGTGAAATATTTAAACATTATCAGGGTGTACGATAGATCCAGTTTAGAGGTGTAGATGGGACCATAGGAATCATTGGGTGGAACTATGAATCCGTTCAGATTCCGGGGCCTGCCCCGCTGCCAGTCAATGATACATTTCTTCAGTATACAAAGGGAATTCAGTAATCAGCTTTTTATACACACATATACAATTAAACTTTGAAAAAAGATAATTATTAAACTAAGAAAACCTATTGGCAGAAAGCCTAGGGAAGAATTTTGTGAAAGGAAAAGAGAAGATAAAGTTTCATAGTCAGAAGCCAATTGCAGAGGAACTCACCAGCCCCTTACTGAGTGTGTTAGGTGCCCAGAGGTGGGCACCTCGGTCAGTCCTGGAAGAGCTGAGCACACAGCCAGCGGGGAATAGGGGAGGCCATAGTGGATTTAAAGGTCAAGCACACAGAAGGTGAGGACCAAAAGATTCTAATTAAGTAAGAAGCCCGATTGGCAGCCACTTCAGTATAATGACAAAGAAGGTCGTTTTGCTTGGAGGGAAATAATTCTAGCTGCTGAGAGTTGACGAAATCTGACAGGAGGCGGAGACGGCTGCACCTTGAAGGCTCTCTCAGCAGCCCTGGCACAGGGTGAATCAATTCTAGGCAAAGATTGTGGCAGTGTGAATAATGAGTGGACCTCGGAAATGTCCCAGAGGACAACACAGTGAGGGACTAAGTGACAAAGCCAAAGGAGAGAGTGTGAAATCAAACCCGATTTCACTCCGATGGCCCCCAAACCTGTTCAGATGCTGGGTGAGAAACGTTTTTAGGAAACTGAAATTCCTCCTTTGTCCAGAGGCGTGTCTAGCACACTCTGGTGAACATGGGGTATTGGATACGAGAAATAAGGCGGCGGGACAGGCAGGGGAGCTTCTGCAAGCCCAGCTAGGTTAGCAGAGGGATTTAAACATGTAAAACATGACGTCTACAGATTCTCATATTGGAGGGGCACAGCACACACACTACCAACCTCAGTGTATAATAATGAAACTAATTCTAGACACATGCAATTTTATTTTCCATTTTGATAACCAGCTCGACAGTTTGCCTATAAAAGCTGCTGAGTATAACCTTTTGTCTTCAATATGAAATATTGAACAATTAACCAGCAATCTCATACGGAATAAGTTGTCAAATAATGAGTCAAAAGGTGTGTGTGTGTATTATAAAAAAAAAGGGAAAGAATAAATCAGAATATTAACTTTTAAGAGTAGGTACAGTTCTCCTGAGTAACAGTTTATAAGTTTTTCTCTTTTCATTAAGTCTGCCTATTGACTAAAATAGTGGTATTTTTCTTCCTTATTCTAAAGTGAGTTAAATGAATTAGGTGAACTAGCTGGGACTCAATTTAGGCTTTATCAGGATTAAAACTTTTTTTCTAGAAGATACTGTGCATTTTTTACAGCTTGAAATGTTTTCCTTTTTTTGATTTATTTATAGGTAAATTCTTATAGGCATTTGCATTTAAAAAAACTTTGTGACAGTAAATTAATATCAAAAAGTGTGATTGTTGAGATGCTTGGATTTTGAGGGGCAAGACAATTGCATTTTGTGCTTTCCTTTCTCTGCCTGTTTCATCATTTATCCTTCTATACATCTAACGCGCTCCAAAGGAAAAGAGTGATCGGGTGGTTCTGTTGATCTTATCTGGAAAGGCTTTTGTTTCCAGGAAATGGAAAGAGGAGGCCTGGTGTTCATTTCTTTCTACCCATTAATGATCTTTAAAAATCAAAATAGAGCTGCCCCCTGAAAATTGCATTCCATTTCATTAGCTAATTAAAATTCTAAGCTGTCCTGTTTTAAAGTGTTTTGATAAAATTATTACACAATCCTATCATACACAAAAAATTTATAGACATTTAAAATGTTTCCCATTATTTTCCAGGAAAGGGAAAAAAAGTCTCCTTCAGTTATTAATTTTATTGCAGGTCCATTTATGAGTTACATGAAATAATAATTAGCTATATTAATATCCAAATCTTACCTCATCCAACTAGGTCATGGAGCTCAACTAATGATGTATTTTAAACAAAGCTAGTTGCTACATAAAACCACCTGAAACTTAGGACTCATTTCAAGAGAGGTGAAAAGAAAAAATAAATCAACTCTCACCACATGTCTTCTTCAGGGCCTTTCAGAAAGGGAGCTGCATTCTCTGAGGACTCCATTTCCACCAGGCTGCCCCTTCCCAGGCTGCAGCTCTCAGTGGACTTTGGTACATAATTTTTTTCTTCCCTTCTTCCTTACCACTGAGGTAAGGTAATGTCTTCCAAATAGTCCTGCTGTTCTCTGAACCTGCCTGAATTTCCGTGACGTAGTCTCTCCCTTCATCGCAGCAGGCTGAATGCTGATTGAAACAGTGGTTGGTACCAAGAGGAGCCTCAGGAAATAGACCCTTGAGATAGTTTCCAGGTTCTGGGTTTTATATGGACTTATTTCAGATACATGTGGATAATTTCTTTGCTAGGAATATATTTCACAGTAGGAACATGTGACATTGTGGTATCATTTTAACTTAAATCATAATCTTCTAAAAGAAATCTCATAAATATTTTTGTATAGTCTTCCTGCCACCCTCAATTCTCAATAGGTCTTTTCCTCATAGCATCAATCTTAATCTTTCCATCCCAAAGCAGGTAGTAACTATCCACTATTTTGGAAGGACTCTGTTTCCTACTTTGTAGGTTAAAAAGCATAAGACAGAGGCCAACCAACCTGTCAGATATCTGGGTTTAACAGTGAGGGGAGTTAAAATCTAGAAAGCTGTGAGAGGGAACAGCGGTGCCCAGAAACTGCTGTGGGCCTGATTCCCCTCATGATGCCCATGCTGAAAGATATCTAGGTCATGTGGCATGTGCACACTATTTATTTATTCTTTAAAAAATTAGTTTAAATCTATAGCCTTTCTGGTGGTTAGACATGTAGTTAAATGGGGATGAGCAAGGGTTGTAGGTGAGGTAGGGAGGGGTAAGCTGTTCTGGGAGATGAACTGGCAGCAGGTGCCTGGGTGTTGGGGGAGGAAGGATGGGCCGTGACCCATGAACGGGAGTGATGGGCAAGGTTTTAACCATTGAAATACTCAGAAATGTACATTTCCCTTTGTTCAAATGTCATACTTAGCTTTGTGTGTTCTTGAAAAGAATGAAAAGGTAGACCAAAATGAAGTAGAATGTACATAAAATAAAAGTGACATTAACAATGTAGAAAATGAGAAATTATCAAACTAAAGACATATCTTAAAATACAAAGCATATTTCCATACAATTTTTGTAATTGTGATCTTATCTAAAGTCATAATTTGCATCTTAGTAGGGATATAAGAAAAGGAAATAAATTTTCAAGGGAAAATATCAAATGCAATTGAAAATTGTATCTACGTGAAATCTCTATAGTATTTCCTTTCCTGCCGTCTACACGGCAGGCAGTGAACTAAGCACGCTTGGTGAATCCACTAAATGTAAGAGGTGTTTTAAGAAACTCTGACTCTATGGTGCATCTTAGCAGGGTATTGGTGAAACTTACTAAATGTAGAATATCAATGTCTTCATATAGTGATTAAGAAAATGCCATGAAGGCTATCTCTAACAGTATGATCAAAATATTTCTGATTGTATATGAAGCAAGCACATTGTGCCCCATGATTACACCAATGTACACAATTATGATTTAATAAAATTATTTTAAAAAAAAGAAACTCTGACTCTAACTAGTAGTTTGATGTTACACCTCCCTGAGCCATGAGAATGTCTGAATTTCAGATTATACCCGGCCCTTGTTCACCTTCACAATATTCCAAATAAAACTGTTTTCTTGCTCTTGTGTTAAATTTAGTCTTAACATATCTCCACACACACACACACACAAAATCACTCTTCCAAAACTACTAAAAGCTATGGAAACTTTTACCAAAGATTTGTTAGGACATGAGGGAGGCAACACAGCACATCACATAGCTTAACTTCTTTTACAACATCATTAGAATTTCTCCTTCTCACCCAGATTCTGTTCATGATGGAAGCCTGTTCATTCTTTCTCCCATCTCTGTCTGTCCTTCTCACTCAACATCGCTCCCTGGCTTGCCCTTCCTTCCAGCTCGACCTGTCCCTCCCAGGCCCTTCCCTCCATCTTTCTTTCATCTTTTCTCACATATAGAAACATAATCTCTCCAGCATCTCAACTTTTATCTGCCCATAAGGCTGCCTAGTGAAATAAAATCATAGTAGCAGAGCAGTACAAGCATTATCCTTCTTCAAAAAGGACATTCTGGCTTGCTATTGTTGTATAATTAACTGCCCCCAAACTTAGAGGTTTAAAACAGTAATCTATTATACATTGTGGGGACCAATATTTCAGACACAGTCAGGCTGGGTGATTCTTTTGTTTCCTGTGGCATCAACTGGCAGTCACAGAGGTGATTGGTCTAGTCTACAGAGTCTAGGAAGTCTTTGATTTTATGTATGTGGTTCCATACCAGAAGCAACTGCTTGGCTAAGCTAAGACCCTGTTCCCCTTATGGCCTTTCTGGATGTTCTATGCAATTGGGGAGTAAACCCCTCACCTGTAAAATTTAGCAATTCAAGCACAAGTGTTTAAAGAGATTCAAGAAGAAACTACAAGGCCTCTTTTCACTTAGCTCCAAAAAATTACAAAAAAAATCACAGCTGCCTTATTCTATTGGTCAAGCAAGCCGCAGACATCAGCATACTTCAAGATAAAAGGAATTGGACAAGGTGGTGCCTGTGGCTCAAAGGAATAGAGGGCTGGCCTCATAGGCCAGAGGTGGCGACTTTATACCCAGTCCCAGCCAAAAACTGCAAAAAAGAAAGAAAGACAGAGAGAGAGGAAGAAAGGAAGGAAGGAAGGAAGGAAGGAAGGAAGGAAGGAAGGAAGGAAGGAAGGAAGGAAGGAAGGAAAGAAAGAGAAAAAAAGAAAGAAATTGGACAATTTTTTAAACGGGAGGAATAGAAAAGAAAATATTTCAGTTACTGCAGAAAGTAAGAAAAATGGGTGGAAAACTCAGTTTTTAGTTTGTTGTGTCCCTGGTACATAACACAATACCTGAACTAACTTGAATCTATGAAGAGGGGGATTACACAGCGTACTTCACACCATGGGGAATGACGAAACGAGGCTGGAAAGGGAACAAAGTCTTGTTTTCCAACAAGAATCAAATTATTTGTGTATGTTAGAGACAGGCAGAAAGATGGATCAGGATAGATGGTGTTTCAAAATGTTAAGAACTGAAATCCATAATAAAGGTAATAAAAGCTTCTTTTCTTAGATTAGCACATTGCCCAATATAATTAGAATGTGACCTCCATATAAATTTTAAATTTTGTGGTAGCCACGTTAAAATTAGAAAAAAAAATTAATTTATAAAACAACTTATTTTATTTAACTCAATATGTCCAGAAATGTTACCTGGTCAACGTAAACCAATATAAATAAAATATTTTACTCTTACCTTCCAAAGTCTTTGAAATCCAGAGTATGTCTGACACTTACCACATATTGGAATTCAGACTTACCGTAATTAAAGTGTCTATTAACCACCTGTAGTTAGTGAGCCCTTATTGGTAACAAGCTCTTGACGTTCAAAGTGTTCCTTAAAGCTACAACCTTGACATCTTTTTGCTAGAAATGTAGAATTTTAGGTTCCACCTATGACCTACGGAATCAAAGTCTGCATTTTAATATTGTTTCCAGGTAACACCAATAGTTGAGAAGCATATACCATTGCCCAAGCTGCCTCTTCTACCTGGAATGCACATTCCCCTCTATGGAAGGCCAATGTGACAAAATACCACAGGCTAGGTGCCGCCGCAAACAACAGAAATTAATTTTCTTGCTCCTCTGGAGGCTATGAGTCCAAGATGAAGGCGTCAGCAGGACTGGTTCCTCAGAACTCTGCTCCTTGACTTGCAGACAGCTGCTTCTCACCATATCCTTTCTCTGCACACACATATCTGGGGTGTTCCTTTGTGTGTTCAAATTGCCTTTTCTTACAAGGATACCACTGAGATTGGATTAGGAGCCACACTTGTGACCTCATTTTATGTAATTACCTCTTTCAAGGACCCTTCTCTAGGCCCTGTACCTGGTGGTTCACTCCTGTAAATCCCAGCACTCAAGGAGGCCAAGGCAGGTGGATTACTTGAGCTCAGTAGTTCAAGATCAGCCTAAGCAACAGCGAGACCCCCATCTCCACTAAAAACAGAAAAATTAGCCAGGCAGGTGCCTGTAGTCCCAGCTACTGGGGAGGCTGAGGAAAAACAATCACTTGAGCCTAAGAGTTTGAGGTTGCTGTGAGCTGTGACGCCACAGCACTCTACCAAGGGTGACAAAGTGAGACTCTGTCTCAAAATAAATAAATAAACAAACAAACAAGTAGGCCCTATCTCCAAATACGGTTGCATTCAGAGGTTGTGTGCAACAGATCAACCTGTATTTTAGCAGAATGTAATTTAGACCATAACTTCCTCATGGTCACCTGTTCACTTCTGGGCTTCACATTATTTTCTGATTCTTCCTGAGCTGTGCTGTGTTCCTTTTCTATAAACCCAAGCTTACATCATTGTCCACCACCTTCAGTATTGCTTTATGATCTTTTTGTACAATTTAACCTCCTCTGCCAACTTGAGGAAAGTGCTCATTTTTTATGGCAGGATAGCCTCAGAACAAATCACATGTGAAAAGGAAACAATACAAACATAGCAGAGTGAATGCACAATGAAATAATCAATGAAGATTAAAATAGCAGTAGGTCAGGGAAAAGCAAATAATTTCTGGCATCTGATCTCATCTCAGCTTCCATGAGAGGCTAGAGGGAGTGAGTCCCTTAGAAGGAAAACATCTCCTCAGTAGAAAATCTTCAACTCTATATTTACGTGAATGAATCATCTTACCGTTGCTATTTTCTTTTGAAGAGGTGTCCCCTTCCTTATCCACACCCAAACACTGCACTTCCCGTGTGGATCTAATCCCTCCCATCTACGCAGGATTTCATTTCATTCCTTCAACCTCTCTCTTCTTCCTCTATCCCAAAATGTTTAAGTAATTTCTACCCGTGGGGAGAAAAAATGCTTCTAGATTAGGCTTAATCTTGTTAACCACCAGGTATTCTTAAACAAATACCTTGAAAGAAGAGTCTATATTTATGATCTCAAATCGTCATGTATTTTTCACAATTTAATGACTTAAGAAGTCTCCTAAAATTTAAAATTTTACTCTTCCTGCTTACCTGTCACTAAATCAAGTCAGCAAGTCTAAAACTCACCTCAATTTCAGCAACATTTAGTTCTGCTAACGAATTCTGCACTATCCATTGCCGCTGCCCCTGTTTTTCGGAGAACTCTCCTGGTTTTCTTCCTGTTTCTGTGTTCTTTTATCATCACTTGACAACTTCTTCCATCCATCATCTACGTGTGTGATCTTACTGTCCCTCGCCACGTGTTATTTCTGGGAAATTTTATTAACTCTCCTATATCTACTTATGAACTGTATTTTTATTCCAGATACATAGGGACTAAAAGAGATTTTCTTATTGATACATAGTTTCACGTGTCTAAGGGGCACAGGTGACACGTAGGTGCACACCTACAATGTTGTAATGATCATGTCAGGGTAATTAAGATAGCCATCCCATCAAACATCTATCCTTCCTTTCTCTTGAGAACACAGTAAATCACTTTCTACCTATTTTGAAACATACAATGAATTAATATTAAGTATCGTCACCTTATGGCACTATCAAACACTCGAACTTACTTCTTCTATTTAACTGTGTTCTTACATTCATTAACCAACCTCTCATTGACGCCCCTTCTCTTCCCCTTCCCAACCTCTAGAACCCATCATTCCACCATCTACCCGGAATATCAACTTTTTTGCCTATTCAGATCATTTTTTAGCTCCTATACACTCATATGAATGAGGACACATGATACTTGTTTTCCTCTATCTGGCTGGCTTCACTCGATATAATGATAACCTTAGTTCCATACATGTTGTTGCCAATTACAGGATTTTCTTTTTTGTGGCTAAAGAATATTCCATTGTGTATATATACCACATTTTCATTATCTATGTATCTGTTGATGGATGCTGAGTTTGATTCCATTTTTTAGCTATTGAGGCTGCAGGTATCTCTTTAATATATACTGGTTTTCTTTCTTCTAGATATATACCCAGCAGTGGGATTGCTGAGTCATATGGTTGATCTCTTTACAGCTTTTGAGGAATCTTGTAACTATTGTCCATAGTAGCTGTGCGAACTTTCAGACCAACCAATAAGCACACTCTCCATTCTTCACATCCTCACCAGTATGTTCTTTTTCTTTATAATAGCCATTGTAGTGAGATGAGATGATATCTCACTATGGTTTTGATTTTCATTTCCCTGATGAGTAAAGATGGTGAATATTTTTTCAGATACTCATTGACCCTTTGAATATCTTCTTGTGAGAAATGCCTATTCAGATCATTGGGCCGGTTTTAAATTGAATTATTTCATGTTTTTGCTATTGAGTTGTTCGAGTTTCTTACATATTCTCGCTGTTAACCACTTGTTGGGTGGATAGTTTGCAAATATTTTCTCTCAGTCTGTAAGTTTTCTGCTCATTCCATGGAACATTTCCTTTGCTATGCAGAAGCTTTTTGATTTGTCTGCTTTTGCTTTTCTTGTCTATTTTTTTGAGGTCTTAACCCCCAAAATGTTTGCCTAGAGAAATGTTCTGAAGCATTTCTCCAATGTTTTACTCTAGCAGTTTCTGAGTTTCAGGGCTTACCTATTTGTATTTGATTTTTGTATAAGTTGAGAAAGAAACACGTAGTTTAATTTTTCTGAATATGAAATCCACCTTTCCCAGCACCATTTATTGAACAGACTATCATCCCCACTGGATGCTCTTGGTAATTTTCTTGAAATTCAGTTGGCTGTAAAAAGTGGCTTCAATTTTGTGTTCTCCCCTCTTCTGTTTTATGTGTCTGTTTTTATGCCAATACCATGTTGTTTGGGTTACCCTAAATTAATTTTATATATATATATATAGTTTTTTTTTTTTTGAGACACAGTCTCACTGTTACCCTCAGTAGAGTGCTGTGCTGTCGCAGCTCACAGCAACCTCAGACTCTTGGGCTTAAGTGATTCTCTTGCCCCAGCCTCCCAGTAGGTGGGACTACAGGTGCCCGCCACAATGTCCAGCTGTTTTTTTGTTGTAGTTGTTGTTATTTAGTGGGCCCAGGCTGGGTTTGAACCCACCAACTCTGTTGTATGGCCAGCACGCTAACCACTGAGATATGGGTGCCAAGCCAATTTATAGTACATTTTGAAGTCATTTATTGTAATGCCTCCAGTTTTGTTCTTTTTGTTCAATATTATTTTAGCTATTGGAAGTCTTTTGATTTCATATAATTTAAGAATTTTTGTTCTATTTCTCTGAAGAATGTCACTGGTGTTTTGATAGGCCTTTCACTGAATCTGTAGGTTGATTTTAGTAATACAGTCTTTTTCACATTAATAATTCTTCCAATCAGTGAACCTGGAATGTCTTTCCAATTGTGCAGGCATATCTCTTTCATCATTGTTTTACAGTTTTCCTTGTAGTCATTTTTCACCTCCTTGGTTAAATTTATTTGTATTTTACATTTTAATTTAAATTTTCTGTACCTATTATACATGGGATTGCTTTCTCAATTTCTTTTTCTTTTTGCAAAGTCATTACTGGTGTACAGAAATGTAATTGCTTTTCTTATGTTAATTTTTTTGACCTGCAACTTTACTAAATTTGTTTGTCAGATTTGAGAGTTATTTTTGGCAGAGATTTTAGCTTTCTATAGACAACACCATGTTGTCTGCAAGTAAGGACAATTTGATTTCCACTTTTCCTATCCGAATGCTCTTTATTTCTTTCTTCTGCCTAATTCCTCTGTCTAGCACTTTCAGTACTATGCCGAATAAAAGTGGTGAGAGCAAGCTTTCTTTTCTTGTTTTAGCTCTTAGAAGAAAAGGTTTCAGCTTTTCCCTGTCAGTACAGTGTTAACTGTGGGGCTATCACATACACCTGTCCTGTGTTGAGGCAGGCTCCTTCTGTGTTTACATGGTTGAGGCCATTTATCAAGTGCTTCTCCTACGTTCATTGGGATGATCACCCAGTTCTGGGTCTTCACTGTTGATGTGATATGCCACGTTTATAGGTTTGCATAGGTTGAACCACACTTGCATCCTTGGGATAAATCTCAATCTTGGTGAATGATCTTTTAATGTGAGGCTAGATTTAGTTTTCTAGTATGTATTAAGGATTTTTGCATCTTTCTTCATCAGGAAAGTTGGATAATCATTTACTTCTCTTGTGCCCTTATCTGGTTTTGGTAACAGGGTAATAATGTCCTCACATATGAGTTTAGAAGAATTTCACCCTTTAATTTTCTGAAATAGCTTAAAAGGAATTAATACTAGTTCTTTAAATATTTTGTAGAACCCAGTAATAAACCCATTTGCTCCTGGCCTTTAGTTGTTTATAGTGGTCTCTAAAGATCCTTCCTATGTCTATAGTCAGGTGTTATGTCTCTTTTTTATTTCTTAATATATTTGGCTTTTTCTGATTTTCATGGTTAGTCCAGGTAATGGTTTGTTGATTTTATTATTCTTCACAAAACAATCTTTTACTTCATTGACATTTTGTGTTTGTGTGTTTTTTTTTTGTCTCAATTTCATTTATTTCTAATATTTGTTGTGTCCTTACGTCCACTAATTTTGGAATTTATTTGCTCTTGGTCTTCTAGCTCCTGAAGTTGCATCATTAGGTATGTTCTAGTTTTTGAAGTCGTCATTTATCGTTGTTTTTCTCTTGGTACTGCTTTTGCCTCATCTCTTATGTTTTCATTTTTATGTCAAATAATTTTTAAATATCTTTCTTAATTTCTTCATTGGAACATGTTTTGTTTGAGAGGATGTCATTTAATTTCCAAGTATTTGGATAGTGTTCTAAGTTCCTCGATACCCTGATTTCTAACTGAATTCCACTGCGGTCAGAAGAACATTCTTGATATGATTTAAGTCCTTTTAAACTTGTTGTGACTTGTTTTCTCACCTATCATGTGGTCTGTCCCACAGAATCCTCTTTATACTGATGAAGGGAATACATGTTCTGCAATGCTGAATACACACATTCTATAGAATGTTCTATAAATTTCTGTTAGGTCCTTTTGGACTAAAATGCATTTTATATTCAATATTTCTCTGTTGATTTTTGTCTAGATGATCATTCCAATGCTAAGAGTGAGGTGTTGAAGTCCCTGGCTATTATTATATTGGAGTCTATCTCATTTTTTTTTTTTTTTTTTTTTTTGTGGTTTTTGGCCGAGGCTGAGTTTGAACCCACCACCTCTGGCATATGGGGCCGGTGCCTTACTCCTTTGCACCACAGGCCCTGCCCCTATCTCATTCTTTAGATCAAATAATACTTGCTCTCTATGTGGCTAAATTGATCCTTTCTTATTATCCCCTTTTGACTCTTTTTTAGCTACTGTGACTTGCCTTTCATTTCCATTTGTGAGGAATATCATTTTCTGTTCTTTCACATTTGGTCTCTCTCTTTACAGGTGATTGAGGTACGTATAGGCAGCGTATGCTTGGATCCATTCAGTGAGTTTATATCCTTTAGATAATTTAATCTGTTTACATTCAGGTTATCATCGATAGGTGAGGACTTACTCCTGCTACTTTGTTAATTTTTTTTCTGATTTTAAAATTTCTTTTCTCCTTTCTTTCTCTTTTATTGTTTTTCCTTGCAATTTGGTGGTTTTCTGCTGTAATAAGATTTGATTATTTTCTCTTTCTTCTCTGTGTATCTGTTTCACCAGTGATTTTTATAAAGTTGCTTGTTTTCATGATGGTTTTTGTCATCCTTCACTTTGATTTCTCGTAAGACCAGTGTAGTGGTGACTAATTCCCTCATTATTTACTTCTCTGAGATAAACAATATTTTCAGTTGTTAATCCCACAGCACACTTTAATATGCACGTGAGTTAACTCATTATTTCCTTTCCTCTCTCTCTTTCATTGTACCTCCTTTTGCTATATTTTGTAGATCACCAATCACTCCATATCCACACAATTGCCTGAACAAAATCCTAATGGTCTTGTTTGAGTCTGCTCATTTTCTTTGCTCTCCAAGTGTTATCAGTGGACTTCATAATATTATATGGCAAAGGTGAGGAGATTTTACAGGTGTAATTTTTGTTTTGTCAGAGGTGCTAGCTAAGCAGTGCCTGAACTCCTGACCCGAGGAAGATATGAGATAATGGATGAATATTATCTTAAGAAGCTAAGTTATTCAGTTCCTTTGTTTAAAGTATTTAAATGAGGGCATAAGGCCCTCAGAATAAAACCTTCAGCACAGTGACAGGGCTCTGCAGGAGGGGCCGTGACCTTCTCTCCTGCCTTTTCTCACTAGCTTCTCTCTTGCTGCATTAGAACTCGTTATTTAAGATTTCTTTCAAATTTTTCTATAAGTCCAACTCTCTCTTATCTTGAAGTTTTCACATTCCTCTCATCAAGGTACCATCTACTGCTCCCACTCTGATAAAAGCCACCATGATCTCTTCTCGGAATTGCTGTAATAACCTCTGCCCTGATCCCCCTGCCCCTTTCCTTCCCACCATGGGCTGTGGCTGACGACATAAGTAGATAAAGATTCCACTCTCCTCAGAACTTCACCAAGTCCTCTGATTCTCTTTGGTCTGCTACCTGGGTAAAAACCAAAGTCTTCAGAATGCCTTCAGAGGCCATGTATGGTCTGCCTCTGTGTGTTCACTCGAACCCCCTCCTTCTCCCTCCCACTCGCTCACTTGGCCCCAGTCTGGTTTGGGTCTGTGCTTCTTTTTATACTGTCACTTCTTGCCCTGAGAGCTGGGCTGAATTTTCTACTTGAAATGCTCTTTCTCTAGACAGACACATGGCTTGTACCCTCACTTCCATTATCCATTATCTCTGGCCCATTATCCCCTTGTCTCTCTTAAATCTTGCTGTGTGACACACCTCTTGAGGATGGGACACTATTCCTAGGGAGACTTTACCCTGCAAATGCAAGCAGTGTAACCTGGCTCTTTGTACCCTCAATGATCCCCAGCAATAAATAAAATAAAAAGCAACCTCCCTAGCATTTCTTAAACCTTTCTCTATAGCATTTTTCATGGTATTTCATTCCACATGTGCATAGATGTTTTCTGTACATGTCGGCTGACCACGGTGTCAATCCCATGCTGTATTCACTGCTATATTTCCAGCACCAATAAGAATGACTGACATATTATAGAAAGAAAAGAAATACTTTTAAAATAATCAGTTTAAAATAATCTATTTGTTTTCCAAGGACACAATGCTCTGACATCTGCCCTACCTAACCCAGCTCCCAGGAGGCCCACCCACTGTTAGTATTCCTAATTAGCTCTTATTTCCCCCCTAACATTCAGAATAGGTATATCTCTCCATAAAACATTTTCATAGAATTTAGTGTTACCTCAATTACTGTAGCACTTAGATTATTGACATCTGCTATGACTGTCCTTTCAGTTTTAATTTCTGAGCATAATTTCTAAACATAAGCACACTCTATTATACATTTATCTTTCATGACTAATATGGTCCCTGCAACTCAGTATGTCTCTATGGGCATTTGTTATAAGTAGTAAGGCATGAAGCACATGGAATATTTAAGCCAGCAAAGAGAATGTATCTTCCCCCCTTCAAGTCTGACCTTCACTCCATTTTTTCTTCCAGTGTCAAACATATAACTAGCACTTGAAGCATATTCGTGGATTAATTTGAAGATCTTTCAAGCATAGTTATCTGCATAAATGTGAGGAATTTGAGGTATCATCTTGTTTTATAAAACTAAATAATATAACATATTGATCACTGGGGAACAAGCGGGAAACATCTGACTGCCTCAAGCGCTACAATAATACTTTAGAATCAGAAATTGAGCACTACAGGAAAATAGCCCAATTAATGATAAAGTAAAGAGCTGGACCTATACACTTCAGCCAAAGGGGGAGACAGATAGACACCTCCATGACCTGAAATTCTCCACTCACTTGTCTCCAGTGTAACATAAATTCTCAACATTTGATCACAAAAATTAAAACTTAATAAATGACTCATGCCTTTGGTAGCTCTGCTGTATCAAATGAATGCCATCCAAAGTCAACATCAGGTTAAATTGAAATTTTAAAGTGAGAGAATATGTATATACATGCACATTAAGGGGAAAGGGAGGGGAGGGGAGGGGGGAGTATGGGTGGAGGGAGGGCAATTGGTGGGATCACACCTACGGTGCATCTTAGCAGGGTACTGGGGAAACTTATTAAATGTAGAGTATCAATGTCTTTATATAGTGATCA
>CAUYON010022479.1:0-26482 GCA_963573935.1 Arctocebus calabarensis | reverse complement strand
CCCACCACAACGCCCGGCCATTTTTTGGTTGCAGCCGTCATTGTTGTTTGGTGGGCCCAGGCTGGATTCGAACCTGCCAGCTCAGGTGTACATGGCTGGCGCCTTAGCCCATTGAGCCACAGGCGCCGAGCGTCCTCCTACATTTCTAATCAATACTGTTTTCTCTTTCACCGAAATTCGGTCACTGCTAGGTTATCCTTACGGAAGCCTGACAAAGAATTAATGGATGTAGGAAACACCATGTCTAATGGAACACTGTATGGAGGCTCGCATGAACGCTACACACTTCCATACTCAAAGACTACTATAATGCAACCTCCATGAGGAAGGCCATGATTTGGGGTTTATTGTTTCTGGCCCATAGGTCAGCACCTAATTACCATTAGCCACCCAATAAATAAATATTTGTTGAATGCATGTTTTTATGAATAAGTGAATGAGGAGTAGTCAACAGATTTTATCTAAGCATCTATAAAAATGACATAACTTAAGAGAATGGAATAAAACAAGTCACATGTAATTCTCTGCAAGGACACACACTGTGACCTAAAGTATGTAACAGCAAAAGCTTACTGAATGAAAAACACTTGTTCATGAGCCAATGTCCCATGCAACCATTAAGTAAATTTGATATGAAATATATAGACAGCCATATATACAGTATTTTCTATCAAGCAGCCCGCTCTAATTAAATCACAGTATAAATTTAATACTTCAATTATACATCAAAATTTACTTAGAACCTACAGCAAGATCCTTGGCTTGATCTTATAGTTCCCTGAAGGGAAGGAAATAATACCACATAAGAACTGATTTCCCACATAATCAAAATTTTAATAGTACTCTCCGTTTTATAACTATGTCTCTCAATTCAAATGCATGTCAGAGCATGTGCTCAGCCACATGTGCCCATCATTTAACACTTCGTTTTAACTTCTCTGATCTTCTTAAGTCAATAGCTCAGCTGTTCACCCAGGGTGAATGTGGAACTCCCATCACCTTAGTCTCCGATTCTCTCAGTTCCAAAACAAGCTCTATCATCTCCAGAGGGGGCTTTCTGCAGAGAGCCCATAGTTTGTGTATGCTTTTAGTACACTCCCCAGCATGACAAACACCATCTAGCTGGCTTTACCCTGTCATTTTCATTGAAAACCTGTAATTACTTTCCACAAGCAACATTTCATCCTGCCAAGTTGATTAAAGGCAAAATACACTGGAAGGCAAAAAGTAGTATTCCTCAGGCATCAAAGTGTTTATCATGCAAGCAACAGTGTTGTAGCGTGCACACAGTTTGCATTCAATAATTGTTTGTATACTTGCTTTTTGACATACAAGACAACTTATGATTTTCTGATGAAATATAGTATTTTTAAGAACATATTTATTAAAAATATTTACTAAAATTATTCTACCAAAAAGAATACACCATTCCAGGGTCTCCACTCTCATCATTTCATTTACATCCACATCAATTCAGTAATTATTTAACTGTTGCAATTTCTTGACAGGCAAACCCATCAAACAGGTAGTTTTCTTTGTGGTTAGTCTCTCTAACTGAGGTGAAGACCGAGTCTATTTACTTTGGCTAAGTAGAGGAGTCAGGTTTCCACAGAAGAGTGTTGAGAGATAGTATCATCAAGAAGTGTTTAATTGCAGCTAGTTAAACTTTATAGTGGTCAATTTTCAGAGTTTTCACTTATTTGTTCTTGGACATGTAAACATCTTTCTATATTGGGAGCCTTGGTGAAAGTCAGTGCTAATGGCCAAGTATAGAAATCACAGCCTTCTTCTCCTGCCTCTTCTGGCACTTGGCCAATCACTTTGATTCAGACAATCTGATGAACCTGCCCTGGATTTTTAATCCTTAACTAATGACCCAGAGAAGCAAGGACAATGATGGACCAATTCTGGCCGTAGTAACATCAAGGAGCAATACCCAGTTTTAGGAATGTCCAGGGCTGCTTGTAGCAAAGAAAGCCATGATGTCTCTGCCCAGGGCAGGTGGCAAGTCTGTCTTCCCCAGCCTGGTTCCTAATGTGATTCAAAAGTTCTGTGAATTGCCCAATATATTCTCCCAACAAATAAGCCTGCTATTTAAATCAGCTTGTCAGTCTCTGTTATTTGAAACTGTAAACCCTTACTATGACAAGTTCTCGATAGCAGACACTTTGATTGATCATACATTGATGGTGTCTGTCTTCTTTTTTTTAAACATCAAATGATGTTTAGCCATATAGAGCTGGTTCAAAATGCTGCTACCTAAGAGCCAACGGTTTTATTGGACTGAGTTTTCACATTAATTGGTACAGAAGTATTTTAATATTTAAGTATATTTTCCACTTTTTATATCTTCTATAATCCAATCATTATAGATCAGAAAAGTAAAACTGCTAACACATGGGATCAAGCATAATTGCCTTTATCATATTGGAGCTGTGATGATGGAAATTTGACCTAAAAAAACTGATCAATCTGCAACCTCAATTGGTTGTGTGCTTATACTCACATACGTGCACACAAATATACTGAGAACAGATCATTGGAAGACTGCCATAAAAAATGTATATCTAAAATTTTTTATAATTTTTAGCACTTTGACAGCTGGATTCATACCTCCCTTAATGTACATGGTAACTTTCACACCTTCACCTTTTGGTAATTTATCACATACAAAAACAGGAAATTGTACATGTCAAACTTTTATTATGTTAATACAATTTATATAATAGGCGGAAAGCAATTTATTTATTTGAAACATCACTAATTGCCTAATATACTAATATCAACAAACAAAATTATGCATGTCCCTAACAGAAAGAAATTCCTACCTTTGAAACAAGACCAAACAGATTCCAAACAATGTTAGCAAATTTATAATGAAAATCATGAATTTTACTCTCTTATTTCTTTGGAGCAAGCAATGTAACTATTCAAACAAAAATTAGTGATAATCTACCAGATTATAATCTAATTCCCACATTTAACATTTTAATAGTTTCATTTGAATAGGAGATCCCAAATTTAAATTAAACCTTAATGGCATGGGAGTGGATAAAGGAGGATAAGACCTGAAAGGCTAGTAAGTTTAAGCAAGGATCTGTCTGATCAGCGCAGACATACTTGTGAAGTGTCAGTAGGACACTGCATAAGTTGCTTCCCCATAGTTTCCAAGACTTTTGGGAACCTGGACATAACCGACTTCTTTTCTAGCTGCTGGCACCCTGAAAGTCTCCTACCTACCCTCAGCCACCCAACCCAGCACTTCACAGGGAAGCTTTGCAGAAAAATCACTGCCAAGGTTTTCTGTTCCATGAAAATTTCATTGTATCTTGCAAGCCAATTACAAAACCAGTATTTGAAAAAGTAGAATTTTCTTACTAAGGTAATTTTCTTATTAGTGATAGGTTTACCTGTTCTGGGAAGCACCTGCATTTTCAAATGGGGCAATACATAGAAATGAATATCTTCTGGAAGCGCATGTGATTCAGGCTCCTTTCCACCCCCTTCTCTATTTCAAGCTTCCATTTACTCATTTGCAGTATGATCATAGATTACCAGTGGTGTAGTCTACTTCTGAAAAGTTGCCGTTTCAGACTTCAGGGAAAGGTATAGTTTGTAGATTAATAGGCCATATAGAAAATCTAATTATCAAGTCTCTATTTCTCAGAAACCAAATTATTGGCCAATAAAGTTCTCTCTAAAGATGGTTCTCATCATTCACCATGAATAATTCAAAATCTCAAAGACCACAAAGAGATAAAAACCTTTTCCCTAGGTTTATTCTTCTCTGTATGCAGATAAATTTGTATGGGACTGAACGTAAACAATGCCTTCAAATAACATCCAATCCCATCTTCTCCCCTTATCACTGTCTCCTTAGACTGCTGGGCTCCCGTAACCTACTGTTCCTTTAATAGTTTCCTTTTACAAACTGATCTGGTGTCAGAACTTAAGAAAAATTAGGTCACTCTGAATGTAATCATAACTATTATATAAAATGCGTATTATTTGTACCCTGTAGCTTTATAGTTATTAAGAAAACCTAATACGTAATTAGATTGTGTCTTATGTAAGGACCAAATTTGATCTAGGTAATTTTCATGCAATCTGGTCTCTGTTCTCAGCACAAGTGATCAAAGGTAAATTGGACCTGGGTATAAAAACACAAAAATGTTTTAATACCTATGCCATCTTCTATGTCTTCCCTTTAAAGCAACATGGAAAGAAAAAGCCAAAATCTGGTGTTCATTTATTTATTTATTTAATTAAAATAAAAAGCAAATCTTAGGAATCAGAAGAAAGCAACAATAAAAATATACCAACTTCAAAATAAACAATAAAAAATATCTGTTCTGATTCATAAGTGAAAATAAACGCTACTTGCGGAGCTATTTTGTTTATTGGTTTTGGCTGGTTTACATTTCAAGGCATGTCTGGTGTGTAAAACTCGTGTGTGTACATGCACACATATATCACACAGAAGGGAGAGAAAGGTGTGAGTGACAACTATTCAGAGAAATTATAATCTTCAGAGTTCCAGAAAGAAGAGCTCAGAAAGACACTACTTATGGATCAAATACTGAATAAGGAAATCTGTGGCTGTTTTTGCTTTTGTTCAAATCATCCCCGATGCAAGTCTGATGTGTGACATCATACCACATCCCACAAGTGCACAGGCCCGTCCTCCCACTGCCAAGGTCTACAGGTTTGTTCTCATAAGTCCCTAGGGAATGAGTCCAGCTCTGGAAGAAGCTTTTAACCATTAACTGAAATGGAATATTTGTTCCTACCTTTCAGAAACCAATGTAGCCTGACAGGATTCTAGAATTTTAGGGCTAGCAAGGGATCTCTATGCATCTCACCTACCCCTTTTTACATAGATATACTTTGTCTAGGTTCAAACAGCAAGTGAAGGAAAGCTAAGACAAGAATGTAAGGCTCTTGGTTTGGAATTCAGTTCAATGTTATTTCAAGGCATCAGTTATGTCAACTGGATTTCTTTCAGCTGCTGCCAATAACTGAAAATCCAAATCTAGTTGGCCTAATCATCAAGGAATGTACTAGATGGCAGAACAGAGAAGTCCAGATGTGAGGTGTGATTCATTGTTTGCTGACTGGCCACTTTGACACTAGCATCAAAGAATCAAGGGCATCATGGTCCAGAGGCTTCCCTCTTGTCTCAGAGAACAAGAGAGAAAAGGCTGGTCCCAGACCAGAAGCAAAGAGATTTCTATTCTCCCTCATACAAGTACTGAAGATAAGCTTTTACCTTGATAAGACTGCCCTTGAATCAGTCCTTCTGGATAATGAAAGACCACATATTAATCAACCAGGTTTTTACAAGACCCAGCCACATGAAAAGACACAGTGCCATGTCCGTAATAGTCGGGATCATTCAAACCACACAGAGGAAAAGGATGGACTCATCAAGAGCCGCCATGTCTACTGCACAAGACCATGTGGCGTTGAAACTCTTTCACATAAACACTTACCTACTAATGGATACCCTTTAGAAATCAAATACTCTCAATTATATTGAGCCAGGATTAACAAATTAAAAAGCAACATTATTCCAAAAACCTTTCCATCCTCTAAAATATGTTCTATATATATAAAATTCAAAACGTTGTAAAGTGCTTTTTATTTGAGCATTCCTATAAGAAAAAGAGGAATAATTCAAAGGGCTTTAAGTATTTACTGGGGTCTGTTAAAGAAACATGCTGCAAATAACTGAAAAGTGATTTGCATCAAATCAAAGCCATTTGTATCAATATAAATATGGACATGAATGTAAATTATCAAATGTCATTATGAACTGTAACTGCAAAGGTATACATTTAAAACACAATTTTTTTTTTAAGAAGTCCTTATGTCTTGGCTAGGCACCTGTGGCTCAATGGGCTAAGGCACCAGCCACGTACACCTGAGCTGGCGGGTTCGAATCCAGCCTGGGCCCGCCAAACAACAATGACAGCTGCAACTAAAAAAAAAAATGGCCGGGTGTTGTGGCGGGCACCTGCAGTCCCACCTACTTGGGAGGCAAAGGCAGGAGACTTGCTTGAGCCCAGGAATTGGAGGTTGCTTGAGCTGTGATGCCACATCACTCTATCCAGGGTGACAGCTTGAGACTCTGTCTCAAAGAAAAAAAAGAAGAAGAAGAAGAAGTCCTTATGTCCATTTTAAAATGGCACTTTTGGGGCAGCACCTGTGGCTCAAAGGAGTAGGGTGCCGGCCCCATAAGCCAAAGGTGGTGAATTCAAACCCAGCCCTGGCGGAAAACTGCAAAATAAATAAATAAATAAACAACAAAATGGTAGTTTCTTCTTATTCATGTAAAGTCACAATCCCTTCAATAAATTATGGTGATCTTTTTAATGATAAAAATCTCTAAAATCTTTCATCATACTGTAAATATCAAGAAAACAAAGCAAGTCAAGTCCATATACCAAAGCTTAACCAAAGCGGTTGTTACAGTTCCATTCAGATCCCCAGAGAGATCAAGACATGGAGGGGTGTTGGGGAATATCTGAATTTAAAAAAAAAAAAAAAAACATAGCATGAAGAATAAGATGTGATTTTAAGAAACAAAAAGACCAGACACCAGCTTACTCTCTCAAGTTCCAGATAAAAATCTGTGTAAGAGTTGTGATTGATGCAGCCTGACCCATGAGCTAACCCCGTGAGACAGCTAAGAGTTGAGGGCTGGGAGGTTAGTAAGATTTATCAGAAAAACTCGTAGAACGAGGAAGGCATGTCTGATTTCTCAGTGTACTTAGACTAAGTGATTGCCCCCATTATCTTAGGTTTATAACTTTTATGTTGACAACAAATAGCATGTTTTCATAATTCCATTTTATTACCGAAAATGCTATGCAAATAAAATTGTAAAGAGGGAAAAGTCACAGAGGGTTATTCATAAAAACATCTAAAACGATAAAAGCCAAAGCAAGAAGACATCTTTCAGGTTAATTCTCATTTCTTTTTCCTTTACTTCAAATCTACTGTGCGGGTAGAGGAATGGTGGGCGTGAGTAGCAAAACAGGCATCTCAAGCACACCAGGCACATTCCTGTAGTATATCATAAAGTTAAACGTGGCAGCTCACTCCATATCAGAATCTAATTGAGCAAAACTGTTCATGCCATGACAACGGTGACTATGCTTTCAAAATTTTTCAAGTATTTTCTTAAACTTTAAAACAGAACCTTCATCTAAACATCAGAATCAATAGATTTTTTTTCTCCCACACTCCTTACAAAGTATTGGAGAACACTTGCAACTACAATTGTATTTTGTCCATATTAGACCTTCCCTGAAGAGTATCAATCCACCTGCTGCTGCCATAACACAATTGAAGTTAAAAACATTTCATTTCAGAAAACAAACACCATGCCAATCTTTCCCAGTATCAGTTTCAGAACTCAAGGTGACCCTCCTCAAATTAATCCCTTACAGGATTTTTTTTTTTTTTTTGAGACAGAGCCTCAAGCTGTCACCCTGGATAGAGTGCTGTGGCTTCACAGCTCACAGCAACCTCCAATTCCTGGGCTCAAGCGAGTCTCTTGCCTCCATCTCCCAAATAGCTGGGACTACAGGCGCCCGCCACAATGCCCAGACATTTTTTGGTTGCAGCCGTCATTGTTGTTTGGCGGGCCCAGGCTGGATTTTTACAAAGCTACCTTCTGTAAAGTTTCCTTCTCATATTAGATGAGGACAATTCAATGCTTACTCTATGCAAGGTTAGGCAAGAAGAGAAGCCAAGAAGAACTGAACATTTAAAGAGCTTATTCTAGCTCTCTGGGAGGCTGAAGCAGGTGGATTGCCTGAGCTCACGAGCTGAAGACCAGCCTGAGCAAAAGTGAAATCTCCCACCCGCTGTCTCTACTAAAAACAGAAAAACTGAGGCAAGAGGGTCGCTTGAGCCTGAGGTTGCTGTGAGCTATGATGCCACCACACTCTACCCAGAGTGACAGCTTGAGACTCAGAAAAAAGAAAAAAAAAATGAAGAGCTTACTATTTTGTAAAACTTTTAAAATTTACAGGGAGAGAATATATATTTATTCAAGCACAGGAAGCCCTGGGTTACAAACAAGCTAGGTTCTGTAGGTCTGTTCTCAAACTGAATTTGGACGTAAGTTAGAACAGGTACATTTACGTGTCACCTCCATTCATAATTGTTTCCATTCCTCAGTGCAAGTTGTATGTCAGATGTTTGTAACTTGGGGACTTACTATAATACCCTTTGCACACACGCAACTTGTGTATAAGTTTTTAATACACAATAAAATGTCATATACTGACA
Organism: Arctocebus calabarensis; assembly: GCA_963573935.1. Lineage (NCBI taxonomy): Eukaryota > Metazoa > Chordata > Mammalia > Primates > Lorisidae > Arctocebus > Arctocebus calabarensis. The sequence goes on along the minus strand of CAUYON010022479.1, from coordinate 18,181 downwards.
GAAGTACTAACAAGCAACTGCTTATAAGAGTTAAGGCATTAATGGGGACTTTCCAAAGAATAATATCTGTGGCTATGAATAGGAAACACACTTGTAAAGAATTAGAAGTTAAAAATAATATGCTCTGGGAAGAAGAGAATAAGAGGAAGATTCTTAGAAAGCTATATTTATAATCACCATGAAGATTACCTATTTTTAAATAAGGTTCACATGGGTTTTCGGATAAATTACACAAAAAAGGGAAAAGAACATTAATGGTTGTTACTGGAAAATCTAAAAATAAATTAGCAATTGCCAGATAATTTTACTAATGAATAAAGACACGATCTTGGAATTATTAGTTAACTATTTGGAAAGAAAAACAATAAGTTAGATGCCCACCTCACAGCATGTAACAAAACTCACTGATTAAGAGGTTTAATGTGAGAGGGAGAAAGATATAAAAACAATGAAAGAATTAGTCTTAAAAAAAAGGAAATAGGACAGATTGGAGAAGGTCCTTCCAAACAAAACAGCCAAGATAGAAACTATAAGGGCAGGGGTGCACACCCGCAGTCCCAGCTACTAGAGGTTATAGCAGGAGGATCGCCGGAGACCAGGAGTTCAAGGTTGTAGTATGCTGTGATCACACTGGTAAATAGTTACTATCCTCCAGTATGGGAAAAATAGTAAGACTTTGTCTCTAAACACAATAACAAATCTATAGAGAAAAAGAGTAATAAATCTATAAAACTTAAAAATGAAAGACACAAGTAAACTGGAATAAATATTAGCATAATGTATGACAGTCCCTAACTCTACAAATGTAGAGATTACACAAGTTCATGCAGAAACTGTTTTAGAGATTTAATTGATACATAAAAAGGCACAGAGTTTACCTAGGTACTTGCGATTTTCCCTCTTGTTGTGAGAGTTAATATAGTTGGGCTTAGTTCATTTGGACTGCTACCAAAAACCCCTAAACAATAGAAATTTATTTCCCACAATTCTGGATGCTGGGAAGTCCAAGATCAAGGCACCAGCAGATTCCATGTTTGCAGAGGCTGTGCTCTCTGCTTCACAGCTGGCATCACGTTATTGAGTCCTGATGTGGAAGAGGAGGCAGAAAGGCAGAAGAAGGTAAACACACTCCTCAAACTCTTTCATAAGGGCATGAATACCATCCGTGAGGCAGAATCCTATGACATAATCGCCTCTGAAAGGCCCCACTTCCTAAGACCGTCACCTTGGCATTAATTTTCAACACATGAATTCTGGAGAAACACCAACATTCAGGACATGGCAGTAGTGTGTAAGTTGCTTGGGTTGCTTTGTAACATACATCAGACCCAGGGATGTCCATCTCTTTCATTAATCAAACTAAACATAACACGTCTCTCATTGTTTTAAAAAACATGCCAAACCAAACTAACACATCAGTGGCCACCAAGGGCCTGCCTCTTCCACTGACCCCTCCAAACCTCACCACACATCTACTAGGAGTAGGTAAATAAGCTCTGGGCTATGAAGGTCCCAACCCTGCTGCCATGCAGAGCCCTCTGACCCAGAACCCCACCTTGCCCACAGTGCTGCTCATGACACTCTTAGACTTACACGCCTCCTCTCTGACTCCCTGTTTCCCTTGGAGTCCCCCTACCCTTGTCTCCTTCGGGTGGTGACCATGGCCACGGGCTTCTGGATGGTCTGATGCTGTGATCTAATGGATCTAGATGGCCCCATCTAATGCAGGCCTGTCCAGGGCTGCCGAATAAAGCCTGCTGTATAATACTTACTGCCTCTCCTGGTCACATCCTCGTCCTTGATCAGGCCCCAAATCCTTTAGCAAATCCTACAGGCAGAGCTAAGGTACCTTTCCCTGATGGAAAAGTACAGATAGCTTGAAATAATTACTTTGAATAATGATTTTGAATATTTATTCACTAACTATTCAGTTCTTGAATGAACAACATAACTCTTATAAGAAAATTTAGGTGCTGGGAAAGGGGTGATAAGATACACATACATATGCTATGAAATTATCTATCCAATGACCAAAAAACTCACTGAAATGGGCATAAGGTTCTATCTAGGTTAAAGAAAAAAAAAAAGGGACATTCAAGTATCACAGATTTTTATAATCTAATAAAAAACAGAAAGTTGTAGAAACTTTCAAAAGTGATTTTGCAAAGTCTTTAATTTTCTCATTTTGCCCATTTCTCAACGTTTCTGACTTTCCTATTCTGAGTCAGACTCCGATTGTTGATGTAGCATTGCCTGGTGGAGAGAAGGCAGCTTAGATCATGTCTCAATACCTCATCTGGTCTTAAAAAGCTTTAGTTTGTTCTCATAAAAAAGAAACAAGGAAGCAAAATGAAAAATGTTTTATTTAAAAAAAAATTCCTCCAATTGGTTTTTACGTCCTCAGCCATGTTTCTTTATCTCCTTACCTATTTAAGAAGGTGGTGTTTTTTCCCCTCAAGGAAGATAAAATAGACTCCCTGGGCTGCTTGGAACACATTTAACTTGTCTAAAGGTTTCAAAAGCACAGCAGGTCCAGGGCATGGAAAAGGCAGGCAGGTGTGTCTGAGTCCTACACCATTTAACAAGCACACACAGATTAAATGACTAATTTCTTCTTTTCTTAATCATTAACTGATCTGATTCACAGTTCACTGACTGTTGATTACCACCGTCTTTGAATACTCTTTTTAATAACTTATATCTTCAACCCAGGGCAGTGACAATTAGCACCAATGTATACTTTTTTCTTTTTTTGTAGAATTCCTGAAAGTAGCTTCAAGACTGATTGGCCGGTACCTGACATACAAATTAATGAGAACATGGTAAACCTATCTGGATGTTTTGCTTTTTTTTTTTTTTAAACACATTGGCGAGTCCCTGCTTTATTCCCCAAAATTGATTTTTTACTAACTTAAATTATATTTAGGTAGGCAGTTTTAGCAGGAAGGATACTGGCCTGAGGATCTTGCTATCATTGGTTATGATATTCTGGAGAAATAATGCTACTGAATTCTATTTCATCTCCCCCTGCATACACCCCACTGTACAGTTGTGCTTGTTTTCAGTCTTCTTTCTCATACACAGCATCTGTCCTCTATGCTTCACTGCACTGTCTTTTCAGTGAAGAAAATGCAGCTGAGAAAGGAAATGAATATCAAATTCAGAGCTCCCAGGAGAGCTGACCCAAATTCTCCAATGATAGCATTAAAATGCACTTTCTACTTTCAGATCTGGGATATCATAATAAGATTCCTTAATGATTCAAATGTCATGTATTTTCACAAGCTGTCTTTGACAGGCCTTTTAAAATTGATGCAGACAATTAAAATGATGAGAAAACAAACTATCAACGATCTAATGACAAACCTAAAAGTATAAAGTTCAGAGAATCAGAAGATCTAAGAATAGAGCTTGTTTATATTCTTACTTTTACTTTGGTTAGAGATTTTCAAATCGTTAAGCTTTTTTCAGCATGATATGTGGAGCACAGTACTGGGCACCGGATATGCACTAATGCCATTTGTGGCATGAAAAGTTATGAATGCCTAGGGTACAATATTCCCAAATAATTTTACCTATAGGTTTTCAAGTACAGTAAGTAAACATTACTGGAATGGTCTTCTTGGCATTCACTCTAATATTAAAACTTGTCTTTGTGAGTGAATATTTTTTTAAAGTTGCATTTCTTTTTGTGACTTCTTTTTGTCCAACCTTGTCTTTCAAAAGTTATTGTATGAGTGATTCTAAGAAAATTAAGGCAGTTAACTGGCCTGAGGAGAATATGGAAGACACACTCACATTAAAAGCTAGAGTCCCTGGCTTCTCCAAGTAATGAATACACACACCCAGAACACTTAGCTGCTTTATTAAGAGTTATTGAATTGATATATTTTGTTGAGTAGTCTGGGCAGATTAAAAATTATTCCTGCTTCAATATTTGTATCAGATGCATACTTGTCTCTTAAGTCATTGGTTTAATGTTCCATATCTGTAAGGAATCTGATGCTAATTGAACAGGGTTTTTCCCCAGTATTCATTTTAATTATCTAGAGCAGCGTGAAGCTCTTCATAATTTCCCACCTGACAACTGGGACCCAAAAGAACAGCTGCCTATGGTTTTATGCTCCTATGAACACATGGGATATCAGAGTCAATAAGCTCAGGCATGAATTCTCTGAGTGTTCCATTGAGGTTATGAAAATCAACCCTTTTGGAGGAGTTCAGAGGGAACCTGCAACTGAGAATGATGTCCAAGCCACTGTGCAAAGTATTATGACAGTCTTAGATCTCAAAGAAGCTGCAGGGAGAGAGGCTCCCTGCGGTAATGAACACGGTCCATAGTTAAATAATAAATCACAGTCATGTATCCAGTCAGCAACAGCCACTACCTATCAGAAAGTCACCATGACCACATAGTGCAATATTAAGTTCCACACAGTTGTATATCGCAATGGGTTCCGACTAAAGTAGCTAGCTATTTTTCCTTTTTAAAGAGAAAGATGAATGCTATTTGTTTATGATGAACTGAAAGTCAAAATGATATTATTTGGATTTATCAAACGCAAAACAGGACACTGAAACCTAGACATATATCTCTGCATTTAAATATAGCCCCTAGCATGACTGTGAGAATCAAGTGCACAATATATACATAATTTAGCACAAACATTTTTTTGACATCTCACGTATTTTTCTTCTTTTGCAAAAGAACAAAAGGCTTCCTGTACCAATACTCTGCATTATATTTGCTCTCAGATATGCTGATTCTGGATATAATGAACTCGATGAATTATTCATTTTGAAGTTGTAACTGTTTTTTGATAGAACTTTGCAGAGATTCAGATAAAAATGTAGGTAAAAATGAGAGTAGAAATGGACACAAAAAGAGGGCTCACCATTCCAAAAAAAAATGTAAACAGCTACATCAATACTTTCTACTAACTTTGAAGTGTGATAAATTAAAGATCTTCAATTTGGAAGTTAAATATTATCTTCTCTGAATTAGGGCATAGAAAAAAAAAGAATGACCATTTTAACCTAACATTTATTCTGTCTCTCTATCAACAAGTATTTGCTTCTAAAACTTCTCCTATCTTTTTAAGAAAACTACTAATATTTATAGCCCTTTATTAACGTGTCCTAAAAGGAGGAGTTTGTCTTTTTAATGTGTTTATCCTTAGAACTTAGCAGAATGCCTGGCATACAAGGTCAGACAATTAAGTTTGCAAACTCATCCTAGAAAAAGTGCTGAAATACCTCATCACCAAATATCACTATGTTTACCTTCAAAGTACTCCCTTGGCCATCTGGTGACCACACTCGTATTCAACAATGAGGCATGTAGCATTTTTTTCTAGGATGATTTCACAAACTTAATTTTTAGACTTCATACAATGGCAGCTCTGATGGCCATTCAGAAACAAAGGTCCAAAGTTGCTTTGAGTAGGCACTGGCATAAGAGCATGGCTTCCCAGGAGCAGTACCTGGAAGGTGACCATAACCATATTCAGCCAGAGCGTTTGTAGCCCTTGTTCTCGGATGAGGTCACGAAACTAAATTGTCCGATCTCACATATCAATGATCGGTAATTACTGTCAAGTTAATAACCTTATCAATGGTACCCAGTATAGGAACAAGATATAACTTCCTCAAGACAGGCACTTCACATTCTTCTTAATAAAGCATCACAAGAAGGAAGAGGAAGAATCCAATGTACTCAATTCTGATATGAGGACAACTGATGCTAGTACATGGGTGGGGGGGGATGGAGGAGTGTAGAGAGAGGAAGGGGCGGGTTATGATATGTGATGTGCCTCTTGGGGTGGGACACAATTATAACAGGGACTTTACCTAAGAAACGCAAGCAGCGTAACCTGGTTCTTGGTACCCTGAATGACTCCCCAGAAATAAAAAAGAAAAGAATATACCGCATTTTCCCTTTAATTCTTTTTTGCTCTTTCAAAGTAGAATTTACACCACTGTTGTGGTTTCTAAAGTTCAACCTGGAACTATTTAAGAACAAATTAAAACAGAGAGAGACTAGAGTCTGAATATTATTTCAGAGGTTCTATATTTCAGGAGAGAGTTAATGAAGCTCTGGACTAAGTTAGGGCAAGGAAGACTGAAAGAGAGAGGCAAGCTAACAGGAAAAATCAAGAGAATGCCACACATGCGTTCATGCTGAAGTACAGAAGAGTGATAAATCCAGCCATTTCAATCATAGGTAATGGCAACAATAGACAATTCAAGAGGAAAAACACATACCTTTCAGCAGTAATGTACTAATTCTAAAGAGACAGAAACCTGGACAACATACAAGAGTTCAAGCTAAACTTGGAGGGCAACACACTGTCTCATAAAAGCAATACAAACGTAATATATTCACTTCCAATTCGAAATTGCATACTTTAGATTTTTTTATTTTTAATTAAGTTGTATTTTTCCTAAAAATATAAATGTTTAATTTAAAAGTCAATGGTAATATAAGTCCAATAAGGAAAAAAAGAAGGTATGCTATTTTAAATTCCTGTCATACACTTTTCCATTTCCAACTCACCTCAGGGCCAATCATCTTCAATCATATTAGCATTCGTTTCTTATATATCTGCATTTTGAAATATTATATGCTAAAGCTGGTACTCATATTTAATAATACTCATGAAATTATCTTTATGAAAAGTATTTAATTTTCTTATGTCACTTCCCCTTCCATACACACACACTCATTTTTTAAAAAATAATTTTATTAAATCATAATTGTGTACATTGATGCAATCATAGGGCAGAATGTGCTTCATATACAATCAGAAATATTTTGATCATACTGTTACAGATAGCCTTCATGGCATTTTCTGGATCACTATATAAAAACATTGATACTCTACATTTAATACGTTTCACCAGTACCCTGCTAAGATGCACCGTAGGTGTGATCCCATCAATTGCCCTCCCTACACCCAGCCTCCCCCACCCCATCCCTCCCATTACCATTTACCAGTATTATTCTGCTATAAATGGGTTTTATCCATCATATGAAAGATAAAAAATATCTTAATATTATGGCTGAGCACACTGGATACTTTTTCTTCCATTCTTGAGATACTTTGCTAAGAAGAATATGTTCCAGCTCCATCCATGTAAATATGAAAGAGGTAAAGTCTCCATCTTTCTTTAAGGCTGCGTAGTATTCCATGCACACACTCATTTTTCTCCCTCATTGTTTCTAGTATAGGTAAGTCACAATTTTTAGGTAGTTCAATACTGGCATAATTATGATAATAGAAATATTACTCGTAGCTAAGCGATGTAGTATACTGTGACAAAAATATCTTTCTTTTACAAGTTTTTGATTTCTCTAGACTTACATGGTCTCAGGCTCGCTAAAGGACAAGGTCATCACTACAATAGGGTCAAACTTTTGGACAACCCATCTGCTTTATATGTCTCTTGGAGAATCATTACTGGCTCCTTCCATCATGCTGCACCTGCCTGTGATGATTCACGTCCTGGCCTGTTCCTCTCCTGAACGCTACGTAATCGCCTAGCCTCTTTCCGTTTTCAATACTGTTTTTAAAACAAAAAAAATCCATATACTCCTTTTATTGTTTCTTTCCTCTTTTTTTTTGGATTACTTCCTCCAGTAGCTTCCTGGGAAAAAGTGCATGTGAGAATAATCTGTTGGGAATTTATCCATCCTACGTTACATTTGATTGATAGTTGGTATATATAACTCCAGTTTGGAAATTATCACCTCTCAGAATTTTGAAGGTTATTTCACATTGTTTTTAGCTCCCAGTTATTAAACCATTTATTGCCTTTTTGACTGTTATAATTCCAATGTATTGTTCATTACTTTTTCTCTGGAACTGTAATATCATCTCTTTAATATTCTCAACCCTCTTGTCAATGCTGTTTTTATTTTTCATTATATAATACACTAAGTGATTCCTTTCCACCTGGCTTCCATGTCCTTTAGTTATGGGAAATTAAACATATACAGCTGAAACAAATATTTATATGAATGCATGAATAAGCATTTGTAATGTATGTATATGAATATAAAGAGGGTATCAAAACCATACATGCATTTTAAGAAAGAAAAACTGTATTAAATTTGTAATATTTAAGTCATGTTTGACTTCTGCTATTATAAATGGTGCTAAGTGTGACTTGAATTCAAATTTTGCTATTGCTATATACTGAGTATTATAATTTTGATACTATTTTTTCTTTCTTAAAATGTGTATACATTCTACTGACACCCTCTGTATATAATTAGAATCACACAATTACATACATGTGTATACAGTTTATGGTATGGTAAAATATACACCCAGTTTATGTGTGTACACATACACACAAAAAATACATCATTTTCTCCTTTTATTTTTATCTCTATTTTTAAACACATTTTATTTTTGACCACTTAGACTGATATTCAAATCTCCTGTCTCTATGACTGTGCCTTCTATTGTTTATTTCTTTGCTTTTTTTCCTAGGAGAGTATTCTTAACCTTACCTTCCTTCCTGTCTACTTAAAGTTTCTGTTACCAATTTGTATACATTCTTTGAATACTCCTTTGATATAACACTTTGATCTTGTTTCACACATGAAAAATCTCTTACCTAAGGATAGTCAGTATAGTTTTTTGAAGTTTTCTTCTGTTTCCTGCATTGTCTCAGTTGCCTCTATTTTCGCTTTTGTCTTTTTCTTCTTTTTATTCTATTTGCCATTTTGACTTTCTCATTATGTTCAAAGCTTTCCCAAAACATATGTAATCTTTATTTACCCATATATAAAAGTAAAACATTAAAACCCCCTTTCAGCTGATCAGTGGGCTTTACTACAGGGTTATCAGCTGGCAACCTGGCCCATTTCGTTTGTGAATACCCAATGTCAGTCTTTGCAGATCTCATCTCCTGTGCCAACAGCTCAAGACATTAAGTCTCCAAACTCCTCTTTAATTCTCAGAAACTGGGAAACTCACACCTCAAAGTATTGACTTCATTTACTTTTGAAAGAGTTTCCTGTTTTAGAATGATGCCTCATATTCCTCTTACCTCCTGCTACCTCTGAGCCTGAAAACCAAGGCTGAGTTCAGCGAAAAAGAGATCTGAGAATATCATTTCCTTCAAACACTCACAATCTTTATGGCTCCATTGCTATCTTGCACCCCACCTTTTAAAATGCACTTTGTGACTCCAATTTCTAAAATCTTCTGGAGGTCTAAGGTACAAAGGGGTTATTTCACAAGAGAGTATGTATTTATTATATATTATCCCAATATAGGCATTTAGCCTTTTGCTCTCTGCTTTTAGAAGTCAGTGATCACTCTTCAGACTAAACTTTTGTTAGCATCCCTTATTTGACATTCTCTTCTCTCCTATAATCTTTATCCGCAGAGATTTGAGTTTGTCTTATTCCTTTTTAATTCAGCAGGGGATTTAGGAAGAAACAGAAAAATAATTCTTGTTCAAATCATCAGGCTTAATCAAAAGTCTAGTAAACTTAACTGTTTTAACAGTAAAATAAACTAGATGGGCCATATTTTGGTATGGTAAAATATTTAGTAATTTTACTTCTTACTGCTAGAGAGTACTTAATATTGATAGTAAGAATAACTGTCCTTATTATTTAAAATTCAAAGACTTTTTACTTAATATAAAAGTCAGCTATCACACAGAAGTTGGGCAAAATGTTTAACTCCATATCAGACCCCTTTATCATACGTCTTCTCTTTAATCTAAGAATTGAGTTATTCACACTCAAAATTTCCATATGGTGGCATGACTCATCATTTATTTTTACTAAAATTGGGTATTCTGTTGCAATAGAAATATGACTTTTTATACTCGGAGATGAGCTGTTTTATTCTTGGGAGAGAAATATATTTAAAAATTAAAGAGTAGATTGATTTATGGCTAATCATAAGTCATATCATTAACTATCTCCTAAAGTTAAAAATATATCTCATGAGTCAGGAAATCTAATATGCATAAAATAATTACAGAGATATCCCTTGTAACAAAACAGAGGATCACTCTGATTTAGAATAGTTATTTCTCTAAAGCCCAAACATATATAAGAAAATTGAAACTAATTTTCTACACAGGAACCAGCAAAATGCTCTCTCTGAAACTTCACAAGGGGATTACATTAATAAACTTAAGAGCTGACTTTTAAATCTGTATTTTTCTAGCTACATTTTCTATCATTAAAATAGCCTAACTCTGTTTTTACAACATGTATATTCACTTCATAAAAATCTAAATAATGATTAAAATAACAAAGAAGAAGGTTGAACCAGCCCAAAACACATCAGTTGTAGATATTTAGTACATATATAGCTATAATTTGTCAATATTTATCATGCTAAATTTAAACAAAGACTTGCCATCTAATCATAATTTGCACAAAATCTTTCAGGAAAGAAAAGTAAAGCTTGAAATGTAACTTTTTTGAGTTCAGGGAGGAAGGACTCTGCGCCCCCCAAAAGTTTCACTGAAAAATCAGACATGAGGCAGATTGATTATTAGGAGAAAAGTTGTACAAATTTACTTACCATGTACACAACAGGGGCCTTCAGAATGAAGACTGAAAAATATGGGGAAATTGTCCATGTTTATGCTTAGATTCAACAAAATATGGACAGCCACATGAATATATGATTAAACACTTAGAGTGATCTAAGGCAAATAGACGGAGTGGAAGACAGTGAGGCCTGTCTGTCCACGTTCTTTTTGGCCTTCCTGAGGGTAAATTTCTTCCCCTGGGTGTGAAGTGAGAGTCACTCTGAAATGGAGGTCTTATGACCTTCCATCAAACAAGATAGTTCAGATATCTTCTTTATAGCCAGTTTTTATACAAAATAATTTTACATTTTATGACTGGCTTTCCAGTAAACAGGTTCTAGCTTTGATGACTGCCTCGGGGAAAACGGATTCTAGTTCCATAGCTACCTCAGAGGAGAAGGAGACTGGGACACAATGGAAAGTCAGAGGAAGACTTTTGCTTCTGAGGCCATTATCAGGAGTTGCTGTTTTCTGACGCCCATCAGGAAAACGTGTAGTTAACATACTCTATTTCGCCCATTTTCTTGAATATTCCATAGAAGGAAAGAACTTTACACATAAAAGTTAATGTAAAATGTTTCCTGTTACAGTAAAATAACAAACATCAGATCGGAAAAGTTTCAGTCATTAAAACTCATTAACAATTGGGAAGATGTTGATCAATGGGGACACAATCTCAGAAGAAATAAGTTCAAGGTGATTTTAATTAATAGCAATGTATTATATACCTGAAAATTTCTAAGAGAGTAGATTTAAAGTGTTTCCACCAAAAATGAACACGTGAGGTGATCCATGTTTTGGTTAGCACATTTCAAATCATCATGTGTACCATATGTATATAAATTTTTATTTGTCAACTAAGAAACACTAAAAAAAAAAAAGTTATGAGATTAAAAAAAAATTGAAGGGCAGCGCCTGTGGCTCAGTGGGCAGGGCACCAGCCCCCTATACCGAGGGCGGCAGGTTCAAACCCAGCCCCGGCCAAACAGCAACCCCCCCCCAAAAAAAAAAATTAGCCGGGCGTTGTGGTGGGCACCTGCAGAACCAGCTCTTCGTTTAGGCTGAGGAAGAGAATCGCCTAAGCCCAGGAGTTGAAGGTTACTGTGAGCTGTGTGATGACATCGCACTCAACCAAGGGCAACACAGTGAGACTCTGTCTCTATAAAAAAAGAAAAAAAAACTGAAGTAAAAAAACTAAAAGGAGCAGCCTGGCCACTCATTCCAAGGTATGTCCTAAATAGAATTCTCTCACTGCTCAGATATTGGGGTGGGGAGATAGTTTCAAAATTCAGCAGGACAATTTAGTGATTTCCACTAAATTCAAACATAAATGAGTCACTATTGCTATAACGCAGGACCTTTCTGTGACAGCACAAGGGAGTAAAAAATAAGAAAAAATAGTATGAGGATACTGGGTTAACATGTAGATATTGACTAGGAAAAGCTGTCTCAGTAAGTGACCCTTTTTAAGTGGGGTTAACATCTCAGTGCATTTGTGACATCTGAATCGGTGAGCTCAACGTGTCAAGCTAAAATTTTGAAGTCCTGAGTACTATGACTGTTGCAAGTAAGGGAAAATTTATGCCACTGCAGTTAATTAGCAGGAAGGCACATGATTAAAATCCTTCTTGGAGTAGCAGGAAGATTTGGATGAATCTAGAGAAATTTAGACCTAAGAATCTTAATTGCACTTTTTATTTTTACAAGTACAGTATGTCTCTTTCTTAAACCATCTGTCAAAGTCCTATTCAACTTCAGTATGTATTGATGTACAACGTAGCTGTAGTATTCCCTGAGCCCAGCCCCCCACAGAAAGGTAGAGTTCACCATTCTCTCCTTGAATTGCCACTCTATTTGGTACGTTCTTTATGATTTCACTAGTTGTAGAGTACTTTAATTACATATGTATATGAATATGAAGTTTTACATCTCTAATGTATATGTATCCAGCTTACAGTTACTATTTAATAAATAATATTCTACCAATATTATACTGAATGGAATAAAACTGAAAACCTTTCCAATTGGAACCAGACAAGGTTGTCCTCTATCACCACTACTATTCAGCATCATGCTTGAAGTTCTAGCCAATACAATCAGGCAAGAGAAGGAAATAAAGGGCATCCAAATAGGAGCAGAGGAGGTCAAACTCTCGTTCTTTGCTAACAATATTATCTTATCCTTAGAGAATCCCAAAGAATCAACCACAAAACTCCTGGAAGTGATCAAAAAAATACAGCAACGTGTCAGGATATAAAACCAATGTCCACAAATCAGTACCCTTTGTATATACCAATAACAGCCAAGAGGAGAAGCTAATCAAGGACATAATTGCCATCACAGTAGCTTCAAAAAAGTGAAATAGCTAGAAATATACATAACAAAAGAGATAAAGGACCCCTACAAAGAAAATTATGAAACCCTAAGAATAGAAATAGCAGAAGATATTAACAAATGGAAGAATACCACACTCATGGCTGGGAATAATCAACACTGTGAAAATGTCTATACTACCCAAAGTAATCTACAGATTCAATGCAATCCCCATTAAAATACCATCGTCATACTGTCAAGAATTGGAAAAAAATAATTCTTTGTTTTGTATGGAAACAGAAGAAACCTCATATAGCCAAGGCAATTCTTAGTAATAAAAGCAATGCCAAAGTTATCACCCTACCAGACTTTTAGCTATACTATAAGGCCATAGTGATCAAAACAGCATGGTATTGTCATAAAACAGAGACATTGACATTGGGAACTGAATAGAAAACCATGAGATGAAACTAACTTCTTTCGGCTACCTAATCTTTGATAAACCAAACAAGAACATACACTGAGGAAAAGAATCCCTGTTCAATAAATGGTGTCGGGAGAACTGGATATCCACATGTAAAAGACTGAAGCTGGACCTGCACCTCTCACCACTTACAAAAATTGATTCAAGATGAATACAAGATTTAAATCTAAGGCATGAAACAATGAAAATCCTCAAAGAAAGTGTAGGGAAAACACTTGAACATAGGGCCTAGGGAAAGATTTTATGAAGATTTCCACGGCAATTGCAACAACAAAAATAAAGAAAAGAGACTTAAATAAACTGAAAAGATCCTGTAGAGCGAAGGAAACAACAACCAAAGAAAACAGACAACCTTTAGAATGGAAAAGATTTTACCATATTATGAATCAGACAAAAGCTTGATAACTATGATCTATACAGAACTCAAATTAATCAACAAAAAAAAGGCCCAACATCCCATATATTACTGGGCAAAAGAGATGAATAGAACCGTTTCTAAAGAAGCCAGACAAATGGCTAACAAACGTATGGAAAAATGTTCAATCACCAGAGAAACGCAAATCAAAACTACCCTTAGATATCACCTAACCCCAGCCCACGTCACAAAGAATGGCCCACGTCACAAAGTCACAAACCTGCAGATGCTGGCATGGATGGGAGAGAAGGGAATACTTTTACACCACTGGTGGAAATGCAAACTAACACAACCTTTTTGGAAGGAAGTATGGAGAATCCTCAAGAACTCAAATTAGACCTCCCATTTGATCCTACAATCCCATTACTAGGCATCTACCCAGAAGAAAAAAAATCTTTTTATCATAAGGACATTTGTGCTAAATTGTTTATAGCAGCTCAATTTATAATCACCAAAACGTGGAGAAAGCATAAACGCCCACCAACCAAGGAATGAATTAACAAGCTGTGGTATACGTATACCATGGAATACTATTCAGCCCCTAAAAAAGATGGAGACTTTACAACTTTTGTATTAACCTGGATGGAGGTGGAACACATTCTTCTTAGTAAAGCATCACAAGAATGGAGAAGCAAGAAACCAATGTACTCTATTCTAATATGAAGGCAGTAGACGAGCTAATACAAAGACGGGCAGGGGAATGATCAAGGGGGTCACCATGTATGATATACCTCTTGGGGGCAGGACACAGTTATAAGAGGGACTTAATCTAACAAATGCAATCAATGTAACCTAATTCTTTGTACCCTCAACGAATCCCAAACAATAAAAAATACAAATACAAATAAGAGTCTAATATATGATACTTCATATCAAAAATTGGTTGGAGACTGCATATATAGATATATATATAAACACACAGGGTGGACATAAAGAGTGTGTGTGTGTGTGTGTGCGCGCGTGCAAAATATAAATGCAAAAAATCTTTTGAAATGTCATAGTCTATGATATTATGATTCTTTACTGAAAAATAACCTGGATTAAAATTAATTACCCCATTTAATATATAACAACAATCGACAATTGATCTGTAATATAAAAGTCTTAATACTAAGTAGAGATATTATACTTCTTACTTTAGAGGGGTGCTGGAAATATTTTTTGAGTGAAGAAAAACCATTTGTTTTCAAAAAGTAACTGTGTAATTAGAAGTGTATTTTGGCTGAGGGTAGTGGCTCATGCCTTTATTTGCAGCACTTTGGGAGGCCAAGGCAGGAGGATTACTGGAGGTCAGGAGTTTGAGACCAGCTTGTGCAATACAGCAAAACTTCATCTCTACTCAAAAATAAAAAAATGTCAGGTGAGTAGTCCTAGATACTTTGGAGGTGAGGGCTAGATGATCATTTGAACCCAGGCTAGAGGATTATTTGAACCCAGGAATTTGAGTGAGCTATACAGGTGCCAGTGCACTCATGCCTGGACAAGAAAGAGAGAGTTTGGCTAAAAAAAACACAAAAAAATTTATTTCTTCTAATATTATAAATGCTAAAGCACAACAAAAAGAAGGTACAGAATTTGGTAGAGTGACAGAATAAATATTCACTTTCAGAAGAAATTAAAATAAAATAAAATAGAAAAATTAAAAATAAATAAAATAAAACAAAGTCCCTCTGGCTTGCCTGGGTAAGACAGACTTTGGCAAAAAAAAAAAAACACGCAAAAAAATGTATTTCTTCTAATGTTATAAATGCTAAAGCACAACAAAAAGAAGGTACAGAATTTGGTAGAGTGACACATAAACATTCACTTTCAGAAGAAAGTAAAATAAAATAAAGGGGTCATTGTAATTATTAAATAAGGAAAGGCTCTAATAAACAAATAAATAGAGATTTCTAGGATGCAGTAGCTACATTTATGCCTAAGATTACTTTTAGTCTTTTTAATTTCACTATAGTCTTTACCAATATCTGTGTCTTTATGGCATTGTTCAGTTAATTCTGTATTATGCATATTCTCAGGAATGTATCATGTTTAATATTCTAGAGGCCAGTAAAAATGAATTTTTACTATAAAAATCAGATCAGTAACAAGCAATCTTAAAAAAAATTATGTATTCATCTACCTTCATAAAAATCCTTATTACCAAAAAGATTCAATCATAATTTTCCACAAATATTCTTGGGGTATGGATAATACCAGAAGCAGAATTTATTACCAAGGAGTATTTTTAATTAGAATCAAATAGGGTACAATTGAGACTTTAATAAAAATGTTTTTCCTCATTACATATATTAAAACAAAATTATTATGAAATACACCCCTAATTAGAAAATGTTATTCCAGAAACTCTTCAATATAAAAATACATTTCCAGCTATTGTAAAATCATAAATATCAATTCAAATTACTAAATAATAGTTAGTATGACTAACTATTGAAAGTCCTCCAGTAGTAAATACTGTCCCTAAAGACTAGTACCATATAAATTTCTGTCCACAACTGGTAATCCCAGGACACTGTAGACATTCTAGTTGGCTCTCTTTGATTTCTTAATTACTAATATCTATTAGAAGAAAGGACTGTAACTGTCTTTTTATGTACTATAAAATAAACAGATAACTTTGCAGAGTGACATCATGAAGTGATTCTGAGATTCTGCTGTCTTCTGTTCTTAATTTTATGCTTATGCATTTATTTCAGGAGCTGTCATAATCCGGGTTTTTTATTCTTCTCTGTAATGCTGATAACATCTGAATAGTAGCATCTTCTCTCTTTATTTAAAATTGGAGACTAGAACTCATGAATTCGTTTCCTTTATTTTAAATTTTATAATTACACCTCAATTATACTATGGAATTTATTTAAAATAAAGAGTTGCCACCCAGGCAGGAGTGCAGTGGCTGGTCACGGGCTTGCTCTGAGCACCCTAGACCCCCAAATGCCAGGCCCAGGTGTCCCTGCTACGTAGGACTACCGATATGCACCACCACAACCAACTCTAAAAGTCCTTCATATTGATGCAAGTCAAAGTACATACAGTTAATTAGTAAATATAATGGTGATTACCAAATCACTGTTGACTGACCTGGACCAGAAAAAAATGGTTACTTATATGACTATGTTAACATTAAAGAGAAACTACATATAAAATAAAAGTCGATCTCATACTAAACTATTCCCAGTAGCCTTGTTTTTTGTATATGTGTTTTCTGGGTGGTAGTAGTAGATAAAAATGTGAATTTTTACTTTCTTTTTTTGTTTGTTTGTAATCATCATGTTCTCTAAAACAATTGTGAAGATATTTTCATTTAAGAAGTGAGAGCATGCCTATATAAACGTGTCCTCAATACTACTTCATTCAATTTTCAATTTAATTATTATATGAGCAGTAATCAAGTAACATAATCCAAAATCATTTCTATGTCGTGAAATAAAAAGAATTATAGAAAACCAGAAAATATCAGAAATACCACTAAGGATTTGTAAAAAACTATATTTTAATCACTAACTAGCTTATACATTCATTAAATATTTAATGAACCTTCCTAATACACCTGGGACTATGTCTCCAGGCACTACAAATATAAAGATAACTATGAATTGGAATGGGCCCTTATGAACTTTCCCATTTAGGGAAACAATGAAACAAACAAAAACTTCAATAATCATTGACTTACAGTCACCATTTTAAACATAATATAGGTAGGTGTCTCTAACTCAGAACACTAATTGGTGGTGAGGTGTCTCCTGCTATAAACAATACAAACAGGCATTTTTTATCAACTGACTATCATGCTAAAACCTAAGCAGTGGTTCTCAACCTTCCTAATGCTGAGATGTATTTTGATTGTTACAAAGGGGTCACGACCCACAGGCTGAGAACCGCTGAGTTCTAAGGGATGAAGAAAAAGCAGATAAAACACTGAACTGGGAAGATTTTTCTAATTAAAAGAACAGAATATACAAATACTCTTAAGTAGGAATGAAGGTAAGGAAGGGCTGTGAACTAAAGCATTTTAAGGGGGCAAGAGAAAAGAAATGTGATCAGAAGGAACAGGCAAACCCAGATCATAGGTAAGGACTCACAGGTATACTAGAAACATAAAAGTACATTTACATTTAATATAATAATTAGATGGTTATTATAAATTAATGAATATATATAAAATATATATATAATGAATCTAAACTTTTAAAGTAAATACATGTATAGAAATATTAGAATGATATTACATACAAGGGCCATTGACATTTCTCTTTTTTTTTAAGATAAGATATGTCATGCAAAGTATTAACTCTGCCCCCCGAAAGCCCAACCTCGCCAACAAACAAAAAATTATCTGGGAATACTGCTATGCTAACATATTAACTATAATATAATCATTCAGAGGAAAACAG
>CAUYON010022476.1:0-69867 GCA_963573935.1 Arctocebus calabarensis | reverse complement strand
CCCTGGGTAGAGTGTCATGGCATTACAGCTCACAGCAACCTCCAATTCCTGGGCTCAAGCGAGTCTCCTGCCTCTGCCTCCCAAATAGCTGAGACTACAGGCGCCCGCCACAACGCCCGGCTATTTTTTTTTTTTTTTTTTTTTTTTTGTGACAGAGCCTCAAGCGGTCACCCTGGATAGAGTGCCGTGGCATTACAGCTCACAGCAACCTCCAATTCCAGGGCTCAAACGAGTCTCCTGCCTCCGCCTCCCAAGTAGCTGGGACCACAGGCGCCCACCACAACGCCCGGCCATTTTTTTTGGTTGCAGCCGTCATTGTTGTTTGGCGGGCCCAGGCTGGATTCAAACCCGCCAGCTCAGGTGTACGTGGCTGGCGCCTTAGCCCGTTGAGCCACAGGCGCCAAGCCCTTTTTTTTTTTTTTTTTTGCAGTTTGGCCAGGGGTCAAGTTTGAACCTGCCACCCTCGGCATATGGGGCTGGCACCCTACTCACTGAGCCACAGGCGCCGCCCTGTTATAAACAATATTTTTGATATTTGGAAGGGAGTAGAACCTAAGGGTTAGATGCTCAGGAAAGGGGAATCAGGCTGGGGAGAGACCACAGACAGAACTCAAGAACTTTATACAGTGGAGTTCATTTGACTGCAAGAAGAATCGGAGGACGGAAAGGTTGGGAGAAAAAAAAACAATTGCAGAAAGTTCTGATGTTGGCTGAAACGTAGACCTGGAAATTACCATAAAGACTGCCATTGCTGTGGACTCATCACAAAGTCACTGTCCACATCATCTTACAAAAGCACCTCACATAACAGTGTGCTTGTTTGAGTCATGCCTGAGTTTGTCATATGGGGAAGACACAGGTGGGAGCGATAACCCAGGAGAGGGCAAAAGAAAGGTCATGGGTTTAGAGGAAAAATCTATTACTGGCTATAAGAGAGGAAGGTTTCCCAAGTGTCAACCAAACCAGACAGATGCATTCTGACTGGGTGAATTCATGTTTTGCAATGGTTCCAGATTGGAAACTGTTGGCAAGATCGTCAGAAGGGAAATCAAGTCAAATCAAATCAAATTATGAGTACAGTCTCGCTCTTCCCTCTGCTGGTTTGCAGTTGGTATCAGGCAGCTTTAGGAATGCAAAGGTGAGGACCTCTGGGAGATTTTCTTAAAGCCTCCTCCCATACTTGGCTTAAGATAAAATGTCCTGCCCTTACCCCCAGGACAGGGGTCATCCCTACTATGCTAAAAATATTTCCAGAGATGTGTTCCTACTGGTCTTATCGACTTCTTCATGAATTCCTAACATTTTCTAATATAACCTCTTTTATGAGCGAATAATACCCAGGCTTGGATCACTAACTTTGCAAATTCTTTGTAAACAATCTGATGATCTCTCTCTAGAAAACAGATGTTCATACCTATTATTTTGTTCTTGTCTTTATGGGCTTCTGGAAAAATTGAGACATCAAAAAAAATCTGAATGAACATCCCATTTTATTAGCATACTGATAGAAAAATCTGAAAGAATATATACAAATGAATATACAGTCACTTTCACTCACCTTTCATTTTGAGGTGATCAAAATGACTTTGACTTTCTATAAAACAAAATTCTACTAGGTTCAAATTTACATGTACATTTCTTACTTTTGACATCTGGAAAAAAAGATTAATAGTATGGATGTCCCCAGGATTGTAAGTTAAGTTATTCAGGGTGGATGTTGAATAGAATATAAAGTTCAACAAGAGAGCTGCCTCCGGCGTCAAGGCATGCTCACTCCATAGATTCAAAGATGCTATCAGCTCCCTGCCCATTTTTCCCTCCAACACTTGGCACTGCTTTTCTCTGAGTTGGCTTTATTCCCAGGAAGAACAATCACACCATGGAAACAAATATGCCTCCTGACGTTTCAAGTTCACTTGGTGTTTTGATGTTCACAAAGTTGATAATAGGGAGAGACTGTGCTTTATAGTTCACATTGCTCTCCTCCACCCCTAAAGTATCTCAGTGGCCAAGCTAGGATCTCGGGAGCAATCTCTGTGTCCAGGCAGTGGAACCCTTTGATCAGTCAGGCACTTGGGTTAAGTGGCTACCAAGTAGCAAGAGAGGTAAGATTCATTTGAGTGCCCAACCTACCTAAAACACACGTAAAGGGGACAAGGCAGGTGATGTAAGGCAGGTAGGGGGAGGAAGGGAAGGAAGAAAAGGAGGAAAGAAAGGAAGGGAGGGAGGAGGAAGAGAGTCAAAGAGGGAAGGAGGGAAAGAGTTATCCACTACATCAGACACTCTGCATTTACAGGGAATGTTTACCGATTGCCTACTGCATGCATAGTACCGAAGACCCTTAGCAATCTAGAATTTTACACTAAAAGTTTTAGCTATCAAGGACTTCAAAGATCTATGACACAATGGCATATAGTAAATTCTATGGTGATAATGTTTCCTACATCAGCGATCCCAAACCTTAGTGTGCACTGAAATCATTTAGAAAGCTTGTTAAAACACAGATCAATGGCCCAGTAAGTTTGGAGTAGG
The DNA here is from genome assembly GCA_963573935.1 of Arctocebus calabarensis. Classification (NCBI taxonomy): domain Eukaryota; kingdom Metazoa; phylum Chordata; class Mammalia; order Primates; family Lorisidae; genus Arctocebus; species Arctocebus calabarensis. Next base: position 67,335 of record CAUYON010022476.1, on the reverse strand, counting down.
GCTCAAGGATGTACATTGCTAGCTAGTTCTCAGTTGATGCTGATATTGTGAGGACCACACTTTAAGAACCCCACTGCCCTGCATCAAAAAGTTTCGAGACAAATTAGATAGCACATGTAAAGCAGCTATTCCTAATTTGAATTAGTAATAGCTCTCAGCAAGAGTGGTACACTTATTAGATAAACAAATCAATTTAGTGGTATTCTTAGGTTTAGGAATACCCTGAAGTCTATTGAGGTATTCTTCATAATTATCAGAGGTTTGGTGGCCAAAGACGTTTAACCAATGTTCTACCTTGGAAAACAGTGAGATCCAATGTCAGACAAGTTCTCTGACCAAAGCTAATGCCTGAAGCAAATGGTCAGTCTGACCTGTCGTCTCAGAACTGCCCCATCCTGTGCAAAACAACACAAGGCATGGCAGGGTGAAGGACACCAACAGAAAGAACCAGAACAACAGCAGAAAGACAGCAAGAGCTTTCAACTCGGAATGCTTTCATCTCCCAAACAACATGTTCTTTCTCTTTGGTTCACTTGGTGTTTCTGACAGACGTGAAATTCTTCTCTGGCATCCAAGAAAGATTTATGACTAAAAAAGAACAGATTTTGCCTGGCAGCGGGTGCGTGCAAGGTTTGTTCTTTCATACTAGGCCCAATTGCTCTTTATTTTGCAGACACTAATATTAGACCCAGTTAATCATTGCATATTCCTTTTATTAGGTGAGGAGCTACATTCTTGAAACCACTCTCGGGAAAACAATCCTTCACTTCCAGACCACCCTGAGCTGTAGACTTGGGGTTTCAGCGGCGGTGGCACAGTTGGGCATGTGGCAAACTTCTGGGCAGCCCCGAGACTTCAGCTCTTCAGCCTCAGCCCTTTGGAAGTGGCTCGGGAACTTCCTCTTTTCTTGTTCACTTGGCCCAAGGTTGCTCCGTCTACAAACATCATGAAGGTGTTAGTACCACCAGAATATTAAACTTTATTGCCTCTTTTCCTATGTGCAAAGCTGCCTGTGATGAAGGCAAGCCTGCTGGAACAGGATGTATTCAATAGCCTCTATTTGAAGACCCTGATTCAGAGACGGTAGAGTCTTCTGAGTTGTGTGCAAAATCTGAAATGTGAAGTTGTTAGACAATATTCAATTTTGTTACTTCTAAGTGAATATGCCTTGACTCTCAGAGTCTTCTCTAAGTTAATTCTTGGCAAATTAGTAGCCAATTTGCCATAGAAACATTGTGGTCAGATTCTGAGCCAATCCCCAGATGTCTCCTTAACTCATTTGGTGCCTAAAGTAGAGGACCACACTCCTCGCACCATGGACTAGCGTCACCACCTTCAACTGTGTTTTTGGAACAAAAACTTGAGGATGTGGTCATCGGGCCTCCCCTTCATTTCCCTCTGTTCCAGCAACCGTGGTCAACAGAACTCTCAACCCTGAGATGGGGACCCCAAAAATTAGAAAGAGGCTTCCAGGGGGAGCCTGGGGGTGATGGCAGCAACACAAGGCTTGGTGTTCAGTAGCAGCTGTCCCGCCTATACAGGCAGGGCCTGCTGCGTGACTCCAGTGAAGGAAGCAGGGCATCAGGAAGCAAGAGGAGAAGACAGCCCCTCACAGAAGTAGCAATCCAGCAGGGAGCGAAAACTTGGCCTTGGCCTCCAAGTCACAAGAAGAAAATATTTAAGAATCTCGAATGAATATGATGACACAGTGGAACAAAAAATATGTTGCCAAGATCCCTAGGGATCCACTTCACCAAACAAAATTCTTTATCATTAACACCTCAACTTGAAACCTAAATGTTCCCAATATGCTTTAAAATTATTTATTCCCTTAATTCTTCCAGCACTTGCTTCGCTGCCACCCCCAGACTCCATTATCAGCGCTCACCCAGCAGCTATACGCTGAGAGCCGACTCTGCACCAAGACCAGTCTTCTACGTCGTCTATTAGTTTGAGCAACCTGCAAAGCATTTGCTGTGTATAGAGACCTGGTTCTTCCCCACATAATGCCCTCTGGGACCCTCTATTGGCCCCATTTACTCTTTTTCTTTCCTTTCTAAGATCCCTACACCTGACCCACCCTTCAAGGGGCCCTCTGGGCATTGCTCATTGTAGAGTAACCCCAGGGCCCAGACTGATAAGATCTCTTCTGCCCCCAGAAGAAGGACACAGACAGGCCGTGAAACAGGGTAAGTGAAGCCTGCCTCTATTTCTGTCTGCTTACTACTTTCCAGGCTATAGTTAGAATTGTTTCTTTTTCTTTCCTTCCCTCCTTCCTTCCTTCCTTCCTTCCTTCTTTCCTTCCTTCCATTTTTTCTTTATACCCTTTCTTTTCCCTCCCCCTTTAATTCTGCCATCCTTCCTTCCCACATTTCTCTGAAAAACTTGCGTATTCCGATAAGCAGAGAGGAACGAGGGGGAGACGTTAGTGTGTACATGCCCAGCACACACCGATGCACATATTAGGTTGCAAAATGATGAAAACCGAAATGTAGAATTACATTTCCAGAAGAATTCATCTTGGGAAGAATGCCTCAAGGCATTCATGGAAGGCTCTGGCCTCTTAAGCTTTGTTTACATTTTATAGCTTTTACTGAATTTTCTTGAACCATCTCACCAAACATACTTCTCTGGTCCACAAACCACTTCCAGTGAAACTTGGATCGTATCTGGTGTGATTCCTGTAACTCTGCAAGAATCTGAGACGGGCCATTCATTTCTAAGCAAAATGCTCTATTTGAAACATTGCATTTTCCCTTTTTCTGTCAGTGTCACTGGCAGCATTACAGTCCCTCTGATAATCACATTGGTCTGGATCTTCCTGAAGAGCAGTGACTGGGACCCTGCCTGATGCTTTTAATGTCATTTCTTCCTTATAGTCCCTTATTTGTTTATTAAATTTTGAACAAGTCAATTCAAATTACCCCGGGGCCAAACGTGAAAGATACATTCATAATATTTGCTGTCCCCCCTCTTCCCCACTGACTTCTTCCTAAGTAAAAACCTTTCATACTAAAATTTACATAACAGATGAGACTTAGAAGTGACCTCTTCTTGTCTGTTGTCTTTTAGTTGGGGCTAAAGTAAGGTGGAATTTCAGGGTGGTAATATCGACGGTGTGTTCTGAAGCTCTGGAAATATTATATCATTATAGTAGCCACTGACTACCTGAGAGCTCTGAGAAGGAAAAAGAAGGGTCCACTGGCCCCCTGTTTCCTCGAGTTGCACTTTTAAAACTATCAGGATGTAATCATAAGGCAGCCAGGCCATGCAGCCTATACAGACCACCTAAGGCAGAGAGCCTCACATAGGAGATGGCAGCCCTGCCTCCACCTCCCTGGAACATGGGGAACACACAAAGCCATCTTGAAGCCACCCAGGAGAAACAGAGTCTTCCTTCTAGGCATTTAACCAAGGAAAAGAAAATTTTGTTAATCATTGCTCATTATCAATTTGGCCAAAGAATTGTTGTGAGTTTTTGGCAGTGGTTTTGTTTTGTATTATTTCTGCATCTGGGTGGCACAGACTCAGGGCAAATTTCATCACCTAACCAGTTTGTGATACCTGGGTGGTTTCCCTGGGGCAGAAACTCAACCTGTCCTCCTCAGCTTCCAGTGGGATATAGTTCACCATCATCCTCTTGACTTGGAGAAATGGAATTCTCCATGCCTCTCATCAGAGCTCAGGAGGCTTTTCTGGCTTATAGCTGTTTCTCTAGATCACCATTTTCACATACTTTTGCCAGAAAATGGAATAATCAATAAAAAACACTCCTGAGCTTTCTTCAGCTGCCATCACCTGCTGCCCTATACTCAAGGGCTCAGCTTGCCTTTGGGAACAGGGTAATGCTTCACAATAGTGAAAGCGGCTCTTGCTTCTCCTCCTTGATAACTTCAAATAGTGACCTTATTTAATATAAATAAACCAGATTGGTTGTCCTGCCTTCAGCAATGGAAAAATCTTGCGAGAAATCTGCAATTGCTCCAGTTAGAATATATGCATTATTAATTACTCTGACCCCCAAAAGTAAGTCTTTATCTCCCCTAGTCCCTTGGGAAATCACAAGCAAAAATTCTTTCCTAAGGTAGGGAGAAACAATTGTTAGCACTTTATTTTGTTTCATTTCCTGAGAAGAATTGAAAAAAAAACAGAGATATGTCCACTCTTTTGATATTGGACATGAACAAAAAATCAAAGTATTCTCCTTAGAACCTACCCCCGGGAAAGCTAGACTAACCAAGACTGTTCTGATTCTAAGAAAAAGCCAACTCACTTGGGTCAAAATCAAGTTGTACTTTTCTAGAGGGCAACTTTAAGACAATTTTTCAAACTCTTTTTTTCAGACTATAGCCCATAGCAAAAAACATATTTTACATCATGCCCTAGTGTAAGTGCATGCACACATACACATTTACCTGAAATATGTTTTATAAGACATTACTTACCCTTACTATATATTGTAAACTATAAAATTTTTGCCTGTTCTAGTCCATTGTATTCAATTTTATTCTAGTCTATTAAAAATGTTAGTTGTGATCCACAGAATTTATTTCCTAAGCCATGACCAACCATGTAAAAAACACTCTTGGGGCGTGAGGGGTAGAGAAGTCAATTCTTCACACAAATTCTCCAAATTCTCCCTCTTCTACTGAAAATGGATGTCATTGCTTTGGTTAAAAAAAGTTATCTCTTTTTTTTTTTTATTCCAGTGGTAAGACACAATTTATTTACAGAAAAGAATACAGAAAACACTAAAGCTCCTGGTAGAGCAAGAGTACTCAAGTGGGGAGAGAAAAGCTCTCTCCGTTTCTCTCCCGGTCTTTCCCCATTTCCTTTAGGCTTTTAGTCTCGGGGTATATATAGGTGTATGGATTCCTTGGCCAGGAAATGAATGAACACAGTCCCTTCCACCGGGGGCAAGGTAAATGAATGTATCAGTGAACGAACAAAAAGTTATCTCTTATTAAAATGGAGATGAATCCTGACTAGGTAACAGATTACACCTGGTCCATTATTTATATGAAATTAATTCTATTTCCTTTTGTTTTACATCACAAACACTGCAAAACATCACAGCAGAGAAAGGAGGTCGGCTGGATGGGGAAAGAGGTGGAAGAGAGATGCACACCCAAGGCTCCTGCAGAAGAGGTTAGGGTGTCTCCGAGATCCTAGCCTTTGCCCCTCCCCACACGTAGGTAAAGGGAACCCAGGCTGAAGGCCCCCTTAGCCCACCCAGAGTTCCCTGGCTGCCCCTCAATTCCTGCACATTCCTGGGTACATTCCCAGTCCTATGGGAATTTCAGCTTGGAAATGGAAGGGGCAGAGTTATGGCCCTGTGAGGACTGCAGTGCTCCAACCAGGAACATGATCCCTTTGCTGCACTCTTTCTCCCCCTGGGAATGCTCTTCCCCTTCCTCTCCACCGTTCACCTCTGCCAATAACAAGTTCCCAGCTCTAGCAGCCCTTCCCTGAGTTCTGGCTGCGCTTGCTGCCAGTTCCACCTGTGTCAGAGCAGCCTGCACCTACGTCCGTCGGAGCACTGCACACAACAAATCATGGCCATGTGGTCAGCTGTCTTGACTATCAGATTGTCAGCCCCTTGAGAGTCTCCTGGTCATGTCCAGTACCCAGCACAGGGACCACATCCCCCTACTCACACAGATATGCTTCATTCAGTTAGCAAGTACAAATACTGTGCTGGTTCGCATCGTGCACTGTGCCAGGGGTGGGGAGCACCATGATGAACTACTCTTACAGAGCTCATCTGCTTGTTAATGTTGTCCATGCAGTAATGAATAAATATTTGCAGAATAATGATACCATTACTGTGTGAATAAATGAACCTATGCTGCCATACGCTGTTATCTCACTGCTTGTCATATGGGCCCACCAATCCCCAGATGGTTTGATTGTGAGAGTCCTTATATTGAATCAGAGGCTATTGTCTTGTAGCCTCTATAGAAAGAAATATGGAGAATCCTCAAAGAGCTAAAAGTTGACCTTCTATTTGATCTCACAATCCCATTGCTAGCTATCTACCCAGAGGTAGAAATATCATCTTATCACAAGGACATCTGTACTAGAATGTTTATCACAGTTCATTTCACAATTGCCAAGATGTGGAATCAACCCAAGTGCCCATCAGCACATGAATGGTTTAATAAACTGTGGTATATGCATACCATGTAATACTATTAAGACATAAAAAGAAGAAGACTTTGTATCCTTTGTATTAACCTTGATAGATTTAAAGAACATTCTCAAAATTGGAAAAGCAAGTATTCCATGTACTCAATATCATATGGAACCAGTAGATGAACAGCTATACCCCCACACAAGAGAAAAATCATAAGTAAATCCAAGTGGGAGGAGGGGGAAGGAGAAAGAGAGAAAAGGAGAGGAGAAAGGGGGCTTGGTAAGCTCTCACCTAACAGGCACAATGTAACAGTATACGGTACCCCTCCTCGATGAAGGGCACATTTGCAACTTGGACTTTACCTAATAAATGCAAACATCTCATTGTGCCCTCATATTAATTTGAAATTTAGGGGGAAAAGGAATACAAGCAGCTGCTGACAGCTAATATGTCCCCAGGCCTCCTCTCCAATCTATCTGTCCTGGGCCTTTCAGGAGTTCTGGAGACAGCAGCATCAGTGATAACGTGGAATGGTTCAGATCACCCCTCCAGTTTTAGCTGTTTTCCTCATAGCACCCTCCATTTGGTCTATAATCTCCCCTAAACATGACCCCCTAAATGAAAACCCAGCCCCCGGTGTACTATCTCCTGCACTTCAAACCCTTAACATCCACAGATGTGTTCTCCCCCCACATCAGCATCTCTAGAAAATACATTCTGTCATTGGCTTAATACTGACATTGACCATGCACTGATACTTGGACTTTGTAGAGTTATTTATCCAGAAACCCCTTTTATTTCTTGGAAATTTCAATCATCCACTCTTTCTTCCTCCCTTCCCCAAAGCACATCTAAATGCCTATTCTGAGAATTGCCTTTTTTTTTTTTTTTTTTTTTTTGAGACAGAGTCTCACTTTGTCACCCTTGGTAGAGTGCTATGGCATCACAGCTCACAGCAACCTCCAACTCCTGGGCTTAGGCGATTATCTCACCTCAGCCTCCCGAGTAGCTGGGACCACAGGCACCCGCCATAGTGCCTGGCTATTTTGTTGTTGTTGTTGCAGTTTGGCTGGGGCCGAATTTGAACCCACCATCCTCGGGATATGGGGCCAGCGCCCTACTCACTTAGCCACAGGCACCGCCCAGAATTGCCATTCTTTTGACATGATTTTCTCTCCCTGGCTACTGGAAAGCCCTTACCAGGTTTCTTACCCAAATTTGTCCCAAATTTTTCTGGCCATGTCTAAAACAGCCAGCCCCTCTCAAGTCCAGTAGCAAAAGTCAGGAGAGCTGAGACTCATAAGCAGTGAAGGGCCATGATCCTGCTTTGTGCAGAAGGATGGTCTGTAGTGAGAAAGAATAAACCTAGAAGAGAGGCTGCCGCCCAGACGGAGGCCAGTTAAGACCGGCAGTGGGGATCAGGCCCTTGTGTCCCTTGCCACTTTATCCCTAAAACCCAGCAGCCTCCCCACCCTGCCCTCAGCCTGGTTGTTCTCAGATTCTGAGAGTCAATAAATTCCCTTTTTCCCTTTCGCCTAACCCCAGTTGGATTTCTGTAAGTTGCAACCCCCACATTTCTGACTAACACAACCCCTATTTTGTTCTTCCTAAGTGCTGCTGTCTTGTTCCTAAACCAAATATTCACATCCTGTGCTTACATGTTTTTGAACTCAAAGGCAGGATCTCACTTTTACTGCTGTGGAATATCATCTTGCTTTATGGGATTCATAAATGTAGTGTGGCTGGTCACAAATTTGCACATGCTACTACCGGTTGTTCTAAGAAAATGTGATCTTTTGTCAATTTTTGGTAACAGAGTTAGTCACTGTCATAAGTCCTTGCTGGATAACAAGGAGAAAAAAACCAAATGTCCCAACAGCATCTTATTCAAAAAGACTTCGAAGCTGGAGAAAGCAGACTCGGTTTCTTGGGAGTAAATTGTCGGTCCTTTGAAGCACTCCAGCCCCTGTTCTCTGAAATGTCACCTGGCTGAAGGAGGGAATCATGAGACCTCATGATAATGGATAGGGGACTCCGAGTCCCAGTGACATCCTCTGGCCCCCACAGGTCTATAGCACTGAACAACTTGCCTGATATCTGTGCCTTGGGGCATTATACTGGTGTCTTCAGCTGGAGTCAGTGACCTGGGCCATTGGCCTCTGGTCACAAACTCACCATGTGCTATTGCCAGATAAAAGCAAACCCAGATTTAGTAATGAGAGACTTTATTCAAAATGATTATGCAAAGTGGGGGAAAGAACTATTGCAAAGGGGGGGGGTGCACGATGATGATAGGAAGATCACATGACCACACGCTCACAGAGTCGGGCAAAAAGCATTTTCTTTCACAGAGTGGAGTAAATGATGTTCACAGGAGCAGGGAGTAGAGAAAGGGTGGGGAGGCTGAATAGGAGAACAGAGGATTGTTCCCCTGGAGCCAGCCTATTCTTAGACAGGGCGTACATTGCTTCAGGCTGAGTGTGTACTGGTGGAGTTGGGGTCGGAATCCTGACCAAAGTGTGACCAACAGTAAGTGCCTTGCTCCATCAGCGGGCACAAGCAGTTCAGCTAACCACTTAGGAGACGAAGGAATGGGGATACGGATGGTCTGTGTGTGGTCTTGTCACACAGACTAGACTCAGTGAGGCTTATGTAAGCCATAGATGAAGAACAGCGCTTTGCAGTGAGCCGTTCACTGGAACACCTAAGGGAGAGGGGACTTCTTAGCCTTCGCGTGCTTTCCAGATCACAGGATTCAGGTAAGTTCCAACTTTGTCACTGTGGACCTTTGTTTTGACTCCAATGTCTCCTCTCATTGTGACTCTCCTATCTCTCTGGCTTGTGTGAGAATTTCTGGTACCAAAAATGACACAAACAGATCACAGGTGTCTGGGAGAGGCATCAGTTCCATCTGCCATCCCACCATTTTGGAAATTGTGCCTGCCCGGCCAGCGGTGAGACCAGTCCCAAAAGTTTGCAGGTTACCTCAGGCTACACGAAGGGAAACTGGACAATAATTCCCAGTGTGACTAGATTTCCATACATCCAATACTTATGCAGCCCTTGAATTTTTGACCAAAGAATATCCCCAGCATCCAATCTTTGTACCTTGCTCCATATCCTTTCCCATCCTCAGTCCAGTGGGATTCCAAGGGCTACACTTCCCTTCATTCCTTAATGTTAGAGGCCATAATACCTAAATTCCTTCTTCTCTGCTACCTGGATTAAAATACAGTGATCAATAATGTTGAGAGGTGAAGAAATTTAGAAAATCAATTCTTTCTCACTAAAGCCTTTCTAAATTTTGTGAGCTTGTAAATTCCTACCTTCCATTTTGAAATGTAAAAGCTGAGCATCACCTTTGTCTTTTCATTTCTACTGCAATAACCCTTGCTTCTCCCAAGATATTAATTGATTGTTCTGGTTTAACAGAAGAAGGTTACACATGGGGAAGCTCAAATACAAAAATCATTTTAATATATATCAAAAATACCAGCCCCATTACACTAACAAGGAAATAAAATTAGGACCTAATTGTGTCATTTGAATTATTTGCTAACACTCTGATTCACCCAAAAATTTGAAAAACATTTGTATTGTCATAGAGTCACTGCTAAAAAGGATATAAGTCTTACCCCCTTGGGAGACTGAAGCAGGGGGATCACTTGAGCCCAGAAGTTCAAGACTAGACTGGGCAACATAATGAGACCCCTATCTCCACAAAAAGTTTAGCAGGGTATGGTGATGTGTGTCTGTAATCTCAGCTACTCAGGGGGCTAAGACAAGAGGATTACTTGAACCCAGGACTTCAAGACTACAGTGAGCTATGAAAATACCATTGCATTCCAGCCTGGGTGACACAGTGGGATCTTGCTTTAAAAATAATAATAGAAAAAATAAAATAAAAGGATAAAGTTATTGAATGAAATAGAGAATAGAGCTCTGAGAAACACCACTAGAAACATATTGGTAAATTAACAGTGATCCATGATGAAATTGCATGCCAAGAATTTATTTCTACATTAGCCCAAGTAAATCTTTTATTTATGGTCGTGGTGGACAGACCCTAAGGTGACCACTGATGACCACCTTCCAATGATTGTGCATTCATATAATTTTTTCCCCTTGAATTTAGGCAGTACTTGTGACTTGCTTCTAAGTGGTAGAATTTGCCAAAGGTAATATAATGTCTCTCCCATGATTAATTAAGTTATACAAGATCGCATTTTTCTAGAGACTTTTTTTCCTTGCTGACTTTGAAGGAATAAGTGGGAATGTTAGGAAGTTCATATGACAAAGAGGTCATGATAGCCTCTAGGAGCTGAAGACAGGCTTTAGTCAATAGCCAGTGGAAGCAGGGACCCTCAGTTTTACAGCCACAAGAAAATAAATCCTGCCAATAACCTGAGACAGTTTGGGAGTGATTACTTCTCCAGTTGGGCCTCCAGATGAGAACACATCCTAGATGATACTTTCATTATTACAGCCTGAATCCAAAGAATACAGCTAAGCCTTGATCAGAGTCCTGACTTATTAGAAATTAAGATGGTAAACACATGTTGTTTTTTGTTTGTTTGTTTGTTTTGCAGCTTTTGGCCAGGGTTGGGTTTGACCCACCACCTCTGGCATATGGGACTGGCGCCCTACTCACTGAGCCACAGGCGCCGCCAACACATGTTGTTTTAAGAGGCTATGTGCACGACAATTTGTTACTTAGCATAGAAAGCTAAAACAGGTTCATATAGTAAAGGAACAAACTGATCAGACAAATGATTAGGTTACATTCTTTGTGTTTGTTAGGGGAAGTCCAAGTTGTAGTTGAGCCGTCACCCAGGAAGTGTGCCATGTACCCTTTCTTAATGCCCATTTGATAAGATCAAACCAATCCCTCTCTCTCCTCCCCTCTCCCCGCTCCCTCCCCTTCTTTCCCCTTCTTTCATTTAATTGTGTTTTTCTCTTCTATGGGTGTGTTGTTCATCTACTGGTTTCATATTAGTATTGAGTACATTGGATACTTGCTCTTCCATTCCTGTGATACTTTACTAATGAAAGAAAAAAGAACTTACCCTCAGCACAGCTCTGATAAACTCAGCATGAAAATCCTCTTCATCTTCTCCACTCCTAATAACAGACACTGCTCAGTTATTAAAGTGCCATCATGACTTCTGATTAGTTGGGAGAGCAGAACCAATGTTCTGAGAAGTAAACCATAGTGACAAACTCATGTGAAATAATTTTGTGGGTCTCCATTTTCTACTGCTACATAAAGACAGGCTTTGAATAGTACTGAATTCTGGAAAGAACTATGTTGAGTGTTTTCTAAGATTTCAAAGTCAATGGAGGATATAACTGAGAACATAAATTCTAAAACCATCATAAGCTGAATGTTGGAAAAAGAGAAGTAAGTGTTCTTTCTAGGACTAAAAAAAATTCTGCTCATTAGAGCCTTAGAATGAATCTACTCTTACAAGGCTAATCCATGAATAAACTAAGAAATAGAACTTTGCTGAAAAATTCCTCATGGATTTACAAGTTGCTATAAGTCCCCAAGGAATAGGGTTTGAGCTATAAAGTTGCCTGAGGTACACAGGTCTGTACAGTGGAGTAAAAATTTGGGAACTGACATCTTTCCACAACAAAGACACTACTGATACTAAAAACCAGACCTATCTGGCTTTCTGTCCTCTGCGTTAAATAGTACTTAGTGTGGGTCTAAGAGTAACTTAATGGTTGCTGGCTTAAGAAAGAGGGAATTTTAAGGGACTTTTGAATGTGTGAAAATAGAAGAGGCGATCTAGATTTCTTAAAATTCTGGGACTTGAAATAGTTTAATTTTTTCCTCATTTTAAATTGATGATTATAAAGAGTCTACAAATGTTCAAATTCTTAATGACTTAGACACATATTAGTAAAACCAGAAAACATGCACATGTGTTTATCCCCTTTGTCAATAGAAATAGCCCAGGAAATAGAAGGTTTCAATAAATGTAGGTTTTATTTTATCTTTCGTTCTGTGATTTATTTAATTAAAATAAATAAATAGGCCTATAGGAATAGTGGAACCATTATCTACTAACTATTGGATTTTGTAATCAGTTCCAAATACATTGTTTTGAATGAATTTCAGGTAAAAATAGTCACAAAACGGAACTATCATAGGACCAGCCTGATATTATTGACTATCTTGAAGATTATGCCAACTTCATATGCTAAATTCATTTTTAACACCTGCTTTGGCCAGTTGTGATGCTTCTTTCTTGCCCAGCTAAAGATGGCCACAATTTGTTTGTACAGATGCTCCTCAAGTTATAATGAAATTATGTTCTGATAAACCCCTTACAAATTAAAAATACTGTAAGTCCAAATGCACTTAATACATCTATCCCACTGAATATCATCATAGCTTAGCTTACCTTAAACATGCTCAAAACACTGACACTGGCCTACAGTTGGGGCAAATCATCTCACGAAAGCCTAGTTTATAATAAAATGTTGAATACCTCATGTAACTGGTTGAATACTGTGTTGAAAGTGAAAACCAGAATGGTTATGAGTCCTCCAAGAACAGTTTCCACTGGATCATATCACTTTTGAAAAATTTTAAGGCAAACCATCAGGCATGGTGGCTCGCACTTGTAATCCTTGTACATTAGGAGGTCAAGCCAAGGGGTGGCTGAAAGCCAGGAGTTCAGGACTATCTTGGGCAACATAGTGATGCTCCATCTCTAAAAAAAAAGAAAAGAAAAAAGAAAAATCAATTAGCTGGGCATGGTGGTATCTATCTACTAGTTCTACCTACTCAGGAGGTTAAGACATGAGGATTGCTTGAGCCCAGGAGTCTGAGATTGCACTCAACTATGATTGCACCTGTGCACCACTGTACTCCAGTCCAAGAAACAGGGCAAGACGCTGTCTTTTTTTTTTTTTTTTTTTTTTTTTGAGACAGAGCCTCAAGCTGTCACCCTGGGTAGAGTGCTGTGGCATCACAGCTCACAGCAACCTCCAATTCCTGGGCTCAAGTGAATCTCTTGCCTCCGGCCTCCCAAGTAGCTGGGACTACAGACACCTGCCACAATGCCCAGCCATTTTTTGGTTGCAGCTGTCATTGTTGTTTGGTGGGCCCCGGGGTGGATTCGAACCTGCCAGCTCAGGTGTACATGGCTGGCGCCCTAGCCCGTTGAGCCACAGGCGCTGAGCCAAGACCCTGTCTTAAAAAAAGAAAGAAAGAAAGAAAAATTGTAAGTCAGGCCATTGTAAATAAGGGACATCTATACTACAGGAGATAAGAAAATGATCAACTTTGGGGGCATAAAAATTCCTGGTCAGAATAAGAACTATTTTGTCTCCTTTATGCTTTAATCATTAGGTTGAATCCCAAGTCTGTAAATCTCTGATTGGTAGTGATCTTATAACCTTAAACAGACAGCCAGTTGTTTACCAGGTGGAGGATTTCAGAGTCATGTTCTGTGACCCTTAAATCTCTTCGAGGTGGGCTTTTTACGTATCTTTGAATTCAATCAGATTTTCTAGTGAACATTTAAGAATTAACAAAAGAAAATATTTATCAACTTCACTTAGTATTTTTTAATTACTTACCAAACACTCATTCACTAAAAAATGTGTTAATTTCCCAACTATATGTAAAAATGCCTTGCCAGTTAAGGACAGTAGTCTGGAAAGAGAGGCAGAAAAATAAATAAGACATAATTATTGGCTTCTATTACACATGATCCAGCAGGAGAACTGAGATCCATAACCACAATAGAAGGTGGACTATGCCACAGAGGAGTATACAGAGTATGTAATGTGAGTTCAAAGGCAGAAGGGATTCTTCACAATTGGTAAAAGTCAAGAAAAGATTCAGTGGTATTTTTTATCATCAATTTCCCATTATGGAACAATCAGAATTATCTTAGAATCAAGGATCTCAGAAGTAAGAGGATTCTGAGAAATCATCAAATCCAATCCTCTATGCCATGGGTTCTAAAGTGGAAATCCATGGACTTGCTTTAGAGTGTTTGCACCCTCTACACATTATTTCTTATCTCCTCTATCTCATTTGAATATTTACCTTTTCCTGTCCTGCCGTTAAATAGTGAAGTTCTTCAAGAATTAATCCCAGGTCTATATGGCCACAACCAAGAATAACTTCAATAACTACATATATTATATATAATTTTATACACAGAGAGTGCCAAAAAAATAGTATATATTTTAAGAAAGGAAAAAAAACTGTATTAAATTTGTAATATTTAAGTCACATTCGACTTTTGCAATTACAAGAGGTGCTCAATGTAACCTATATTCATCTTTAGGTATCAGTATATATTCAGTTATTATGATTTTAATACAGATTTTTCCTTTCTAAAGTGTGTCCACATTTTTTGGTACCCTCTGTATAGACCAATAACCCATAATTTTCTATCCCCAGTCTCAATATCACTTCTAAGTTCTACACCCATATATTTCACTCACTACTTAAGATCACGAATAAAAAAACCTTTCAGGCAATTTCCACTCATGTCCGAAATCTACTTCAATATCTGCCTTCTCAAACCCTGCTTTTTTTTTTAATAGGATCCTGCATTTATCCTCTACCAACAAATCTCCACACAGCGAAGCATCTTTTCAAATCCACATTTTTCTAAAACACTTTAGCAGTTCCCCAGTGTTTGTTAGTTTAAGACTAAACTCTGCACACAGCTGTATGGTTCTGGATGCTTTGGGATGCAAATAGCAGAGAATGCCTCATGCAACTAGCTGAAATAATGATGATGTCATTTAACAAGAAGACCTTTAAAATGGCACCTCACCAGAATGCATAATTTTAAGAACTCCCATCCTGCTCACATGACCAAAATGTCTCATGATCCCATACCAACTTATTTGCAAAACACCACAGCCAATGAGTTTGAAGGTTAGAAACATTCAGTTGTGTTGGACTAAAGTGTTTAACTGTGTTTGGTCATACATGCTGGCACACTGACTGTCTTTGGGCTAGCTCCCAACAAAATAAAATATTCCTCAATCATGAGTCATACATTTTCTCCTTGCTATGTACTTTGCTGTGTCAAATGGGTGCAGGACTATTATTCAAGAGATAATAAGGAAATAAAAGGGAATGTAATGAGTATGATTTCTTTTTTTTATTTCAGAGCTATGCATTAGAGGAAAGACACACTGAGCAGAAGGCAACATGAGATACCCAAAGGTATGTCTCTCTTTCCAACCTTGCGAATGGCATGATACTGACAGAAACATATGGTTGCCAAGCTAAATACAGAAGGTTCTGATTCGGTATCAACTGCAAATAACATCTGATGAATAGAAAAGTCATTTAGGGTGAAAATGATATATTGCTTGTGGTCATTCCCTAAAGGGAACCAAAGTGACCTTTGTGACCTCTGAGAGCAGTCAGCCACTTCAACTTGAAGAAAGGTCAAACTAAACTCAGGAGGGAGTAGATGCCTGTAGTTCTAGTGTAGTCCAAGCATATTAGAGGTATGACACAATGACCCCATGCGGGGCTCACAGGAGAAAAGCAGAAGCCAACTTGAAGTGGTCTTTCCGTCACCAGGAGAATACACAGAAGTCTTGCAAGAGAGCTCTACAAAGTTTATGTAATGAAATCAGGTGGAATTTGGTGATGAATGTTAGCTGAGTGGCAATTTGGATGAAAACCAAGAATGAATGTTCTGGATGTTTTCCACTCTTGATCAGAAAACTCTTAATTTGTCAAAACTGCTTTGCATGTTTTATATCATTTGAATCTCTATTTGCCTTTGAAAATTGGGCTATCCAAAGTTGACTTGTCAGGTCAAATGTTTTCAAAATATCCATAATTTCAGGAATCTTAGAGAGAAGTATAAGAAAGCCATTGCCACCTCATACCCATTCAGATAGCTATTATAAAAATAATAACAATATTAGAAATTAACAAGTGATGGTGAGGATGTGAAAAAATTGGAGCCCTTGTGCCCTGTTGGTGGGGTTATAAAATGCTACAAACACTACACAAATCAGCACAGAGTTTCCTCAAAAATGTAAATTTTCGAACTATATCATGTGACCTGACAATCTCACTTCTGAGTATATATCCAAAAGAATTGAAATCACGGTCTCCAAGAGATATTTACACACCATGTTCACGACAGCTCTCCCTTGACACAGTAGTCAAGAATTGAAAGCAGCTGAAACATCCAACAACAGCTGCATGAATAAACAAATGTAACATATACCCAAAATGGAATACTATTCAGCCTTAAAAAGGAAATCCTGTCACATGCTATAATATAGATAAATCTTGGAGACATTATGCTAAGGGAAATAAGCCAGGCACAAAAGGGGAAATGCCAAAGATCTCCACTCATATAAGTTATCTAAACCAGTGAAATTCATAGAAACAGAAACTAGAATTGTGGTTCAGGGCTACTATTAATGAACATAGAGTTTCAGATTTGAAAGATGAAAACATTCTGAAGATCTGTTTCAAAACAATGTGAATATATTTAACACTGCTGAACTGTACACTTAAAAATTGTTTTAAAAAGGTAAATTTTATCTTATGTGGTTTTTTTACCATAATAAAAGAGAGAGAGAGAAAGAAATACATTTCAAATGCCTTGTTGGAAATTAATTCAACTTCAGGAGATATTGAGTGGGAGACTTGCTCACAAGTAACCAAAAAATGGTTACAGGAAGGAATACAGAGATTTAAGGGGTCTCTGTTATTGGTTCCTCCAAGCAACCTGGAAACTACTAGGACTGCAGAGAATGAAGAAGATAAAGCTAAACTAATAGCCTGGGAATATAAGTAGGATTGAGTAGTTTGATATAGTATTTCCCTTCTACTAAGAGAAATACTACTGCTACTTCAGGTCCCCTCAATTCTGAATGTCTTCATAGATACACATTTTTGGACAGCACAGACTTACTCTCTCCTCCTCAGAATACACACTACCCGAAGGAGGGGGTACCTGTAGCCTCAGGGCCACATGTGGCCTTCTTTTGCCTTCCAAATTTTGCGGAATAAGGTCAGAGTCTTCATGTGATTTGCCACATCTGTTCTGGAGAGGAGACAAAGAGAAAGTGTGTTGGGCCTGGGCAGGGGGAAGCTGGCCATCGGTGAGCCGTCTAAAGATGGCTATGCTTGGTTCTCCAGGTTGAAACAAGGGAATGCTTCGAAACTATCAGGCTATTAGAATTCACATGACAACAAACACCTGAAAACAAGGCAAGTCAGTGGGTCAGAACATAAGAAAGGAGTGTGTAGTGCAGGCATAAATAAGGACGTGGGGGTCTGTGACCAACAGAGGTCTCAGGACTCATCAGTCAGGTGGTCGGGGCAGCAGACCTAGAGCCCTGCAGAAACATGATGTCCCTGACAAAAAGCTCCTTGCAAGTCATACAGACCATCCATACAAAAGCTCACCTCACAGGCCCTAGCGCAGGACTGCACCCACACCTGACACTTCCTACTACTAGAAAAGGGGGGGGCATTTATTCATTGTTCATATCTTATAGATTACATCAGATCGCAAACACTTCGTCTCTGGCAGGATGGAGGATATGATTACCTGGAAACTGCCCACTGCAGAGCAGCTGGATATACCAGAAAAACATAACAAACATTCTTTTAAATGCAGTTAAAACGCAACAAAAAATTAAGGGAAAGCTGCAGGGGTCCAAAATGCAGAAGGAACTAAATAAACACCAGAGTGGTAAAAGCAGGAGGCAGGGAGCCATTTTCCAGGTCCTAAGGGGATGGGGAGGTTGCTGGTTTGCAGAAATCTGTACTTGGGTTTGGACGGCCTTGCAAAAACAGAGAATGAATGTTTCAGAGAAAATGTGCCATGACTAGGTATCTCTCTTGGGTGACCCTAGGTAATTCCTTGCCTCCCAGTCAGATCCAGCCCCCTTAGTCCTGAGGAAGAACATGATGAACTCACTTCAGTTCTTCTCCTGGATGCATTTATCTCTACCAGAAAACAGAGGACTTTGAGGCCACTTGACCACAATAATGGATCCTGGGGAACCCCACTGTCCTCCAGCTTCAGCAGCATTTATTCACCTACATGTCTTCAGCTACTCCTCTGCTCACCCAGGTCCCCCAAATTTAGAATCTCATCTTCTGCTCTTCCTGCCTGTTCCTTACCAAGGCTCCTCCATTCTAGAATCTATAGCCCAGCAGACCCTGAGACCAGAATATACATTGCCTTAAAAATAACAGTCAAGCTTAGAAACTTCTTCCAGAAAGATTAAACAATTCTTCCTTTTAGAAGGAAGCATTTTGCCTTTTTAAAAAACCAAATATGATGTCTTTCCTTTAACAAGTCTCTGTTGTGACAGCTTTGGACGTGGCCACCTCAAGTCTGGGCTCACACATGGGAGAAGAATAGGAGGTCTCAGGAAATAGCACCAAACTGTAAGGTCAGGGACTTAGTAAGCACCTAGAAGGAAAAAAAGAGCACATGGTTACAGTACAAACAGAGCTCCTTATCAGGGGTGTTCATTCTCCTCAGACGACAAATCCGGTGTTTTCCTGAGAAGAAAATCTGAAAATGTCAGTTAGCCCCACAATGACTCCCTAACACACACCCAAAGTAGCTATATGTTCACCAGGAGACCCCCATTGGCATCACAGGCTGTAAATTATGGTCATTCCTAAGAGGTAACAAGAGAGGTTCTGTCAGCTGTGCAATTACTTTGTTTTGGCAGGACACTTTGGAGTCAAGAAAACATTGGCTGGAGTTCAAGGCCAAGATTTTGGATCAGCTGCCACCATAATTTTTCAGAAATGTGATGACTGTTCCTCAAGAAATAGTTTCCTAAGTAGGCTGCAGGAATGTCTCCTGTGCATGTTCACAAGGGATTTCAAGAATGAAGCCCTTCGAGACCTACCAGTACAGCTGAGTTACCCTGGGCTTTTCAAGCAAAGGGCGGGAAGTCCAGGTCACATCAGGAAACCCACTCAGCAGTGCAGGAATTAGAGCAGCTTTGGGCGAGAAAGGACACGCTGGGACCCTGCACCTTCTGTGTGATATGAGCACAGCAATATAAAATCTGTCTAGGTTACCCAGAGAGAGCTTCTTTTCTCTGCATTGCCAGTTCTGTGCTAAACTGCACACTGTACTCTTCCTCCACTGCCCGGTATCCTGTCTGGATGTAATGACAGTGAGAATCGTGTGAACCTACGAATGACTCTCTGGCCCCTGTACAGGGTCGGTGAAGTCATGGATGTGATATAGGAAAGTGGACCGCCAAACTGGGGTCTGGTCTCAAGGCTGGGTATGTTCTTGGCTTCACAAAGGAAGAATTTCAAGAACAAGAGGGCAGATTAAAACAAAAGCAAGTTTATTGAAGTAACAAAGAAATAGCAGAAAAGCTTGCCCCATGCACAGAGCAGCAACTATCTCTCAGAGTAACAGAGAGTAGCACTTTGTGAGTTTCCAGGGTCTTATTTTATACCTTCTATTTAATTTTATCTTAAGTAGAGAAAGGATTATTCATAAGATCTCTGGGAAAGGAATGTGAGTTCCCAGAACCGAGGGTCCCTCCCCCTTTTAAACCACATAGGGTAACTTCCAGGAGTTGCCATGGCAATTGTGGACGCTCAGGGCGCTGGGGGGAGTTTCTTTCAGCATGCTAATACATCGTCAGTAGGGCATAATCAGCAGCGAGGGTAACCTGAGCTCGTTTTTCATGACTATCTTGGTTCTAGCTGGTTTTGTCCGGCTTCTCCACAGCCTCCTGTTTTATTGGAGACCTTGGTTTTGGTCTTAATTACTTTTTATCAGACAGGACTTGCTGTTTCCCTAACTCGGATATATGAACTCACATTCTCTTTCTTGCCTGTTCCTGGTTCTTCATTGTTCTATCAGAAAGCATCCCTCGTCCTTTAAAAGTTAAGGGGATCACTGCATTCTGAATAATCAAGTCAATGGCCTGGCTTGAAAAAATATTCTCTGCCCTTTTTAATTTAGCATCGTATTGCATTTAAACATCATATTATTAACTCTATATAGTGCATTTGTCAAGTCGAACATTTACAATGTGCTTGATTGAGTTCCTAAGAGAGAAAAGTTAAAGTTTGGTAGTGAGAAATTGGATGTGAAACACAAACCACCCTGAGTTAGAAATGGCACCATGAGAGCTCAGCTGAGCCACCTGTGGCGACACTGTGCATGCAAGGCCGATGTGTGGGGGGCACCAGACACGCCAGCATTTCGGAGGTAGCAGCAGAACCACGTAGATGATCACCAAAAAGGTAGGACAGGCCATTCATTTATTGTCAATTACATTCCTCTTAGTAGTTTTATAGGAATAAAATTAAGTATATTAAAAACATTGCTCTATAAGAGATTAATAAAAGATAGCACCTGGTTGCTGAGGGCTTGTACAGTTAACACAAATACAGTTATTCTCAAATGGAGGCTGATGCTGAATTCTTCATTCTACTTAGGAGGTGATATTCACGATTCTCGGAGAAGCCTGTACATAGGGCAGCAACTATCTCTCAGAGCAACAGAGAGTTACAGAATATGCTTAGATTGATTCTATATTACAAATATAACATGTAAAATGTCACAAGAGGTATTATCATGTAAATGGGCATGAAGTCTTACTTAGAAGGCCTACCGTGTTTCAGTTTAGGGAAGGCCTATTGTGTTTCAATTGTTTTGAATTAAATTATTTTTTGTATATTTTTATTATGTTTCCAGGTTTACTGTGTGTGTCATGCATGGTCATGTGGTATGTGTGTGTGCAGAGGCAGTAAACTTAGGAGAAGGTAAGAAGCCTGGAAGATTGAACAGCAAAGTTCCAGTTTCCAGATTCCTGAAAATTCTCCTCTTGTTGTGTCACCTTCCCCTTCCCATCTACTCACCAAATTGCAATGCACCCCCAAACCTCACTAAAATACTGAGGATTTCTGATGAGACAACAATTTTGTGCTATCAGTTGAGACCTTAAAAGCATTTTTGTGTTTTAAGGATTTCTGTTAAATTTTAAGAATTAGTTAGCAGTCTGTGGGTCATCACTGTCATAAGAAACCAAACTCACCTTAATCAAACTCTCTGATCTCTTGGCAGACCCTCAGAACAGAACTTTCTCCAAGGCCCTATGACTCTGGGAATTTCATCTTAAAACTCAAGGCTCTTTTTAGGGTCAAAGGAGTCCTTCATGCTCTAGCATAAAAGAAGCACTAGATAGGTTTCTGAAGTGCTGGGCTCTTGTTCTGAGTTTACCATTTTTCAGCTGAGACCTTGAACTGATCACTTCGCAGAGCACCAATGTCCTTATCTGTGAAGGAGAAAGATCATTGATGGGCTGAGTTCTGGGTCCATCTAGTAGGAAAAAGAGCACAGCAGGCCATTGTGCTGCTAAGCACCTAATGACCAGGTCTGAAGGAAACATCCCATGATTTGTAGCATCTGGCGATTTCCATGGTGTAAATACATGTACCATGGCCAATGTCAAGCTACTAACATGATAGCACTGAACTTTAAGTTATGTAGGGTTTCCATAGTATAGATGTAAATAACCTCAACAGCATTGGTAACTAGAAACAAAATGCAGCTAGATGACTAGGAAATGTTGTATTTTGAGTATTTACTACCTTTGTTTTTCATAAAACTCATGTAATTACAAGTTTTTATAATTTCTTTTTTAAAGAAGGGCTTATTTGCCCCCCAGCTTATAAAATTCATATGATGCTAATCATTTGTTCTCCTAAGTCATTATGAGCCAGCTCTGGCACGCTGCCAGTGGGTTTGATTTCTTTTATATGATAGAGATGAACTAGAGAATGCCACCTAATTCTTCAGTAAAATCTAAGAATAGCTTTGAGTCAAAGCTTGTTTGAATGAGAAGACAGGTGGAAATGAGAATAAAATGAAACAATTATCTTTATTGATATGAAGAGACTTAGAGTCAGGGCTTTTCCTTTTTCTTTTAGGCCAAGTAGCTAAGTTGAGAAAAGGCTTACATTCACAGCAAGAAAAAAATGTTCCATGTCCTAGTTTGGAAGGCTCTGGAAGTGAAAGTCTCGAACGTGTTGTCACATTATTATCACTATCGTTTTTCATATTAACAATAACCTGATAAGTAGGATTCTATTTCACTATAGAAACTGCTTCTAAGTATAGCTAAAAGTTCAACTTTTCGGGCCTGATTATAAGAAACGGCTCTGAAAACCTTTCAAAGAAAGAACAGTGGTTGGAGATACTTGTTTTGCCCATGGCTGTGGTTTGAGGATGACTTGTTAATCACTCAACTACAGTCAGAATATGAGAGATCTTTCAAAGCAGGACAATGATATACTATTAAGGACCTGGGCCGGGACAAAGGTTTTATGTGGCCCTTAAAAGAATCAGACAGCAAGGATTTAGTGAGCAGATTTCCCTAAGTCACTGGGATACAAAACGAGGGGAAAGCAGAGTCCTAGTTCCCAGAAGATAAGACACGGTCTCATGTTACAATGAATACGCAAGTGGATATGCCGTGGTTTTCCCAGACAACGGTGGACTAAAGGAATGTTTGTGGACTCATGGGGTTCATGAATTTCAACCACATTGAAAAAAAATTTTTTTACCAACTCTTATTTTGTCAAAGAAAGATATAAAATAAACCCCCCACTATTATCACTATTGTTTTTTCTTAACAAAAAAGGCATTTTCACAACTCATACACATCATAAAGTTATATCACAAAAAAGCTTTAACTGTTGTCTTAAGTATTGATAGTTAATATTTGATATTTAAATATTAAATCAATTTATGTTTATGAACATTGCCCTATATGATCCTAATTTTTATTTCAGCACAGATTGGTAATTCCCTGGATTCACACCCGTCTCCAGATGAGTAAGTGGGGGCCCCTGAACTGCTGTGCTAAATCCTTCCACAGAGGTGCTCCTTTCCTTACCATCATGATAAATGTATGGCAGAGCATTGGGGACAGAGAATTAAAAACGGTGGGACCTGCAGAGGGTCCTCCAGGCACACTTAGGGGGTGAGCAACTGCACAGTGACTGGCACTGCGAACCTCCGAGCAGAGCACTTGGGTGCCAGAGCCAGGTTTCCTGCTATCACACCCTGGTTCTGTCATTCTCTGGCTAGGTGATGGGGCAAGTCACTTAACCATGCTGTGTCTAAGAGATGACCACAATGCTGGCCTCATGGGGCTGTAGTGAGGAGTGCGTGAGACATAGGGTTTAGACCAGTTCTGGGCGGAGAATCTGTGCCACACACATGAGCTCTCGTCAATGTAGGAGCCTTACCCCCACAACCTGGTGTACGCTTCAGAGTCTTTGTCTATGAATGAGGTTAAGAATTAGAAAGGACGATTACCAGCGCCAAGGTCACATGCCAATAAGGCTTCCTAGGGCCTGAGTTATGAGCCAGTCTTGATACTGAGAACCCAAGAACTTGAGGCCCTAAGTAAGTTTTACTTTGTGTGAATATTAATGGCTCCCATTTATTGAGTTTCTGGGGTATATCAGTCACCACTTGAAACCCTACAAAAGAGTTCTTATCCTCCTGATTGTACAAAGAAGTGACTGAGGCTCAAAAGAATCCTGTAGTTTGCAGAGGTCACACACCCAGGGTTAAGCTCTGGAGTCCTTCTTGCCAGAGGCCATTGAAAAATAACACAGTTTTAAGGAAATCTGATTTCACAAGCATAAACATTATGGAGTGAGAATTAGCACTACAAAAATGCTATGGAGTTTCTTTGAATAATAGTTCCCCTGGTACAGGAAATATTTTTTGCTTTGGAATCACTTACTACTTGATAAAGAAGCTAAAGAGAAAGAGACAAATCGATGGTGCCAGGGAATTCTTTGAAGACCAGCTGCTTGGAAGTTATAAGGTTAGAAGGATAAATAATGTGTCAACAGAAGAGATACTACGAAACTCATCAATTAGCTGAACACTCAAGGTTTACAAAACACTAAAATAAATTAGTAAAGAGCAGATGTAAGATCAGAGTGTAAGTATTTTGGCAAAGCAGAAAGCATTTACCTCATCCAAAGGCAAATTCCACTTTTTTCCTAAAAACTAGCTCCCCAAACAAACACATCTGCAGACCACCCATTCATAAACTCTGAGACACAAAACAAGGTAGAGCTCATTCCAGCTGAGGGTGAGCAGGGAAGCTCACCACGGAAGTAAGATTAGAACCGCCGAAGAACGATGGACTCGGTTACAAAGCAAAGGATTTTTCAAGCAGGAAGAAAGTGCAGGCAATGTTTTGAGGAAGACAAATAAGTCCAAGCCATCACAGTTTAACTCTATCAGAGGAATAGGGAATTACAAAGCAATACAGCAAGACTGAGAGCCAAGGCACCCGGCTTGGGATAGGGAATCGGGCCTGCGAGAAATGGCAGCCATTGGATAAGAGAACACCATTATCAAAGCAGTTATTTTTGGAAGGCTGAGATAGCAATTGTACGAATTGAATGAGTGAAAGAGGAGAATTTAGAAATAAGGGGATGCATGGGCGGCTGCTCCTGGCTTATTCTGGGGTAACAGGATGAAGACCTTATTAGGCAGCAGTGCAAGCAGAGAGGTGGAGGGGCCTGTCACGAAAGGCTCACGAAGACTGGAATGACCGCTGTGCGCGGCACGGAGCCGTGTGCCAGAGCCATGGCCTACAGTCGGCAGCCTGACTTTAAAGTCCAGTTCTGTAGCTACAAAACTCGGGCAAATTACTTAAACTTCGTGCCTTGGTTTCCGCATTTGCAAGGTGAAGAGGGGGACCACGGTCCCACCTCGTATGGTGCTATGAGGGTTTAATAAATGCGCACATTCAAGGTGCTTGACCCAAGCGCGGCATGTGGAAAGCTCTCGGCAGATAGTATCGTCACATCCAGAAGGGCCAGCACTCTGCCTGCTCTACATTTCCCTTCTGAATAAAATGCTGAGAACAATCCGGAACAGTATAAAGTGAAGATGGGGGGAGAGGGCAAATTCTATTTGGACTCGGTCTTTTGCCTACTGATTGCTGAAAGCCTAAAATACCTTTGATACCACCCAAGACGTTTTGCTGGGGGTACACAGATCACTTCACGCACAGCTGGTCCTTCTCAAGCATTCCACAGAGCCAATTGTGAACAAAAGTTCTCTGAGAGGGAATCTGGAGAAAAGAGACTTTATTCCAGTGAACAGAAAGCAGAGAGACGCAGCCTTTAGTCTGAAACCAAGGCACGCTCCGGGAAACAAAGGGAAGGCCTTGGTTTTACAGCAAAAGTTTCTACTGGAAGGTCCCAGGGAGGTCTGTTTATACAAATGAGGCATTGGAACTTGCTTAGTTCTGATTGGTCCATAGAGCTGAGCCATGATTGGTTGGGGCAGGTGAGTTCTGATTGGTTGGTTCAGGTGAACGCTGAAAGTCCGGAAGATAAAAAGGTGCAGGTTTAGGGTGAACTCAGTACTTGTGTGTGACCCCTAAGTCAGCAAATGACCACTTGGCTCTATTTTAAACTTAAGCCCAGTTAGCCACTTGGGATCTGTCTTGAAGGATTGGCTCTTTCATGTTCACATTTGTTCACGTGGTCTATGAACCACCGGAGGGCACCTAGCGCTGGCAGCCGCGTCAGTGATTCAGGGGATGACAGCCTAAAAGAAGCCTCCCACGTCTGCCTTACTCCCCTTATTCTGAACGATCATAGGCCCTTCCAGGAAAACGGGTGTCATCTCTCTCCTGGCCTCTGTGGCTGATAGGCCTGGGAGAGGGTCACTCTGAGAACCCGGAACCCCGCGGCCTTTGTTCCAAAGAGGCCTTTGGTGCAGCGTCCTCCGTTACTCGGTGTGGTGCCTAGTATCTATTGGCCCCTAGAGTAGCAGTGGAATAAGAACCCCCTTTGTGTATAACTGGGAAATCTCCCACCCATCAGCACCCTAATGAGTTGCTGTTTTTGCATCGGGGACAAAATGCTAGCACTCTCAGGGAAGCCCTGTGACTTAGGGGAGCTACTAGTGGGAAATTGTTTTCTAGGACAGATGAGGGTCCTCTGTGTCCTGAGGGAGCTGGGACTGCTCTACCCAATCACAGCAGCTAAGGCATAAGTTCCAGGAGCAGACCGTAGGGCCACCTCAGCTGGGGGAGAAAGCAGGAGGTGGAAGGAGGTATGGCAGGCGTGGGTATGCCCTCCTGTCAAGCCCTGGCACCGCCACCCTGAGGAGGGAGCACAGATTTGAATGAAACTGCTCAGGCCCTTTGAAAGCATTCACAGCAGTGTGGCCATCGTTGTTCCTTCTGAGCTCTTTGGGGAGGAGGGGGACAGTATACAGGAATAGGACCTCTTGTCTTTCATCTTATCCTCCAAGGAATTGAGGCTACTTGCCATCATGACAAATTGAAAAGAAATTTGAGGTGCCTCACTTTCAACACTAAAGATTCCTCTTGTCTTTAAGGCTCCCCAAATTACCAACTAGGAGTTTTGTCCCCTAACTAAGGAAATGAGAAAGTATAATGATAATTCCATTGGCTGTTTCACTTTGTTCCAGGCAGGATTCTAAATGTGAAATCCTCACAGCAACCCAATGAGGTTGGGACTAGCATTAACCCCTATTTTCACAGAAGGATCAAAGCCAGGCTATAAGCCAGGAGTCAGTCTGCAGAGTGTCCTCTGTGAAATGGGAAAGACAGAAGTGGCAGGAGGAGTGAATGATAACATTAGTGAATGACTAATACCAAGCAAATGGTGCTTCCGTGCTCGGCTCATCCAGTCACTCTTCCTCCTCCTCTCCACTCCTCAAGAGCATCAGTAGCCAACGATCATCCAGGTTGCACAAGGTCCACAAAAGGAATTTCTTTCATCATTGTAGTTTGACACTAATAATGATTTATTAAGTTGATTTTTTTAAAGACACGTGGCCATTGGTACCTGTCACAATAGTAGCAGCTGTTCAAGTCAATGCCCAA
Source organism: Arctocebus calabarensis (assembly GCA_963573935.1). Lineage (NCBI taxonomy): Eukaryota > Metazoa > Chordata > Mammalia > Primates > Lorisidae > Arctocebus > Arctocebus calabarensis. The sequence goes on along the minus strand of CAUYON010022476.1, from coordinate 40,274 downwards.
CGCCAATGATTTAGGGTTAGGGCAGGGCCCTAAATCAATGGTGTTTTGAGTCCCCCAGAGTTCCTTCAGGGGACATAGCTCCAATAGTCATTCATGAGGCATTTGTGGCCCATGGGGGTGTTGAGTATGCATGAGGTTCAGAGGGGACTGGGGAGGTAGGTATGGGTGGAAAGAGTCAAAGTGACTGGGCCCCAAGGGAATATGGGAAAGTCTCTGGGAATGTCTGTTTCCTGGAGGTTTCCTGGCTTCCACCACACTCTCACCTCAGCAAAGTGCTGTAGAACCTTCTCTAATAAGACTCCAAATGAAGTGCCGTTTGTGGCGTTGTCCAGGGACCTCATTGGCAGTATCAGCAGCAGCAGGACCAGGGAAATGTTGCTCCAACAATGTGCTGTGTGTTTCTTGGACTTAAAATAAATTGAGTAACTTCTCAGATGGGTACAGAAGATTTTTACAACCCAGAGACAACTGGAGATGATGGAGGCTGGTTAATCTGCTTAGAATTATGGAATCTGGAGAGGTCTTGAGAGTGACAAAATTTACCTAGGATCTCTTTAAAGTGGGTGAGGGACACAGTAATACAACTCGAGGGAGCTGACTAGATAGAACTAGGTAGTGCTCTCAAGCTATGGAGACTCAAGGTGACAGTTATTATTCCTGAAGATTTTATTTCCTTATCCGCCAATTCAAGATTTGTCTCTTATTTTAATAACACATTATTTCCTTATTTCTACAGGTTTTTCTTTGCTGGCCAGAAATCTTTGAGTTCTTTCTGGGGTATCATTCAAACATTATAATTCATCAGGCCCACTAAATAATCTTTTACCTAAACTTATCCCCAAAGAACAGGAAGTCCTCAAAGAATATGGATATACACAGAGTATGTTAGCTTAATTATAAACAGGAAAAGTTTTCTGAGGGATGTATTTTTTTAATTAGAACATATTGTTATACTCCAAGTATGTGATATTCTTGCTTAATAGAAACATTTACAAGGATACATACACATTTATATTCAAACATCAAATGAACTAGAGATTTTAAGTGATGGGTTTGTACCAGAAATAAAATATATTATACAAAAGAGGAGTAATATCTACAGTCATTAATCCTCATTTTCTACACAAAACAGTAATAAATTAAATCACATTATATGCAGATAGTTCTACTTACATTAGAATAATAAACTGTGTGTAGCTTGTTTAGCTTTTACTTTTATAACAGACTCATGGTCACTGTGTATTGTTTGGTAGTCCTGTGTTTAAATTAATAATGAATAATATGACCCAGAAGACAGAACTGACCCTCCACAGTAACTGTCCCACATCTTTTTGGTGTCAATTATCCGCCATGCACAGGGAACAGAGCTCAGATTACCAGGACCCAGCACAAAGGTGTGCAAATTCACAGCATCGCCAGGCTATTGAGGGGCACTTCACTGCTGTCTTGGGAGACATACCACGTTAAAGATTTTCAAATCTGGATGCTGAATAATAAATAAGACACCCCATTTCAAAATCTGAATTTCTCTCTTTCTGGCCTTCTCTACTCAACTATTCTGCACTATGCCTGCTTTGTTCTCCTAGCAAATAAAAAATAGTTTGGTAGCCTAGGTTGTACTTTGCCCTTGTAAGTGAGCCTTTTATTCCTTGAGCATAGAAATGTAGGTCTTTAAACACGAATCAAAGCAATGCGGCGTTTTTGCTAAGTCTTAATTCCGCTTGTTCAAATCTCTCCCTTAGGAATCATCTCACACCTGATACATCAAAGAGCTATTATAACATATGGATTTTTACTTCTGAGACTCAGTTCCCATTGAAACCCTTTCATTGTGTTTGAAATAGCTTAAAACATGAACATTAACAGCATCAGCTGGTTTAAAATATTTTGCCTTTGGTGTGAATTAACATTAGTGGTTAATGAGAAATTTGAACAAACTCCAATCCAGCACCTTCTGAAAGTTATTTTAATCCTGCAGTCTAGCCGTCGGGTACATCTGCAAGAGATATTTGTGAAGTCTGCATGCTGAACACCAAGGCCGGGCTTGTTAGAGTATTTGCACATGGCAGGCTTCAACTGCCCCGAGAGCATGTACGGTCAAGTTAGCGTAAAGGTTCTGATTAAATGCCAGATCCTTTCTTAACAACTAGCACTATTTTGTCTTTTCTCCCTCTGAGGAAGTATGGAGGCCAAGTCAGAAGTTTCTACCTGCATGGGGAAAATGCTGATGCGTCTCTGTGCGTCTCTGGAGCTGTGCTGGGTGTGAGCAGAGGGGGCTGAGGGGAGGAGAGGATAGTAGGGACAACGGCAGCCCACAGAGCCACCCTCTTTTGCTTCTTTTGGAGGATCAGGCTTCTGATCTTCTTGCTGGGTCTCAAGCTTCCTGCTGCGTCTGTCTGTTGAAGAGGGACTAAATTTTGGTTAATCTTCTAAGTTCTAAAGATCAACTGAAAAAGAAGGCAGTCTCTTGGTCACCGCCATCTCATTCTGTCTGCTTCCACAGTGCCACTAGGACACATCCGTGTCTCTAGACAGTTTCAGTTTTCTCCACGGAACAAGATATTCAACTTATTACCAGCTTCTTCATGAAGCCCTGAGCCACAGGGTGTAAATAAACAACACGCGTGAAACATCTAGCTGGAGGGGCCTAATTTTTGGCTGATGTTTGCCTCTCTGTCTGTGTCCACTCAGGATCTGAATTCTTGGTGTCCCAAGAAACATAGGTACTCCTTTCTTCCAGTTTGTGAACGCTCCCTTAATACCAAGGCATAATATTCTATTTGGTATCCCAAAGATCTTGAATTCCACAAATAGCCAATGTCTACACTCGCAAGAGGCAGTGATGCCACTGGAACCTACTTTCTGACTCCCTGTCACTGTCCATATGAGGGCTATACAATCACCTTAATGTCACTGGTGGACTGCATATCCTATGAGGTCAGGCACTTCAGTTAATGAACTCATCCAGGCAAAGTGCAATCTACTCACTGCTGGATAGCACTACAGTGACCTTTGAAGTTCTGCCCTTGGGAAGCTATGCACCCACACCAGCATCTAGTCCACCCTTCAAAGCATATTTTCTGGGATGAGCTTGCAAACTTAATTGTCAGACCTTGTACGACAACAGCTCTGACAACCCTTCCAGAAAGAGTTCCAAAATTGCTTTGAAGGGTGGACTAGGTGCTAGTGTCGGTACATAGCTTCCCAAGGGGAAAACTTTGAAGGTGACCATAGTAATTAATATACAGCAATGAGGTATGTAGCACGATCTAAGATTATAATCTGTTTGAGAATTTAATAATCTGACCTTGTAACCCCCCAAATCAGCCACAACCAAAAGGAAAATGTTAAGGTTGGGGGTAAAGAAGGCACATGTGCCTTGAGTAAATTAATGATTCCAGAAGCCTGTGAGTAGGGAGATGTGACTGCATTCCAAATCAATAGTCTTTGAATTCAAAGGAGAAGAAAGGGAAGGTGCTCTTTCTCCATACCTTTCCCCTCTTCCCCCGTGAAACATAGCTTCTGAAATGTAAAGAACTATCTTCAGACCCGTGGAACCATGTCTATGGCTCATGAAAAAACAAGTGGATGGTTCTTCAGAGAAATGTGATGTTTGCAGAATCTGTGGTCAGTCTGGACTCCTTAGAGAAAGTTCTTTCCAGACAGAAGTTATCATCTGGGGAAAGCTTTTATTTCTGAGTTCCTCCTCCCCTACCCCATGCCCATCCCCACTCAAAAAAAATCTAAGAAAATAATGGTGACCATGACACCTAAACTTATGTCCAACACCAAAAAGCATATACACATTTTGACCTGTATCAATGTCAGCTGATAAAATGTCCCTTTTGAAATCTGAATACTCTGGATTTCAGGGTAAAATTTTATAGAATGGTCTAAGAACTAACGCCCTGTTGATTTTGCTATATGTTACGTGGCTTCTGGCAGAGAGGGCATGACTACTTTTCATAGATGTTGCTTAGCAGTTAGGAACTTAAATCCCAAAATAAAATCTTGAGAGGTCTTAACCCAGGTAACCTCGGGCCAAACACCTACACTTTTAGCCAAGGCTTCTCAACTTAAAGAAGTTCTCAAAACTTAACAGAATTTTGGTAACATGTGAAGATTTCAAGGACGAAAGAATAGACAAAAGACTTTTAAATAAACAATCAGTCTTGAGGACACTGGAATGGATTTAAATTTGATATCCACATACCATAAACCTCATGACTTATTCCACCATTTTTAAAAGACTAAATTCTCACTTATCTTTAAGATCATATCCAGGGAAATAATATCAAGTTTGTAACTATTCTTTATCTGAAGTAGAACTTGCTCTACCAATTTTACCATTAGTGGGCTGCTATATAGATTCTTGAAAGGTCAGAAATGCTTATATCCAAAGAGTGCAACAGGTAGAGTGTTTTTCCCCCTGTAATAAGCACGTAGACTTGAAATGTAAATTTTTTTGCAAGTATGAGATAATAGAAAATGAGTATCTCAAAATACACAGAAAACATCATTAAAAAATAAAAACGAGAGAGAAATAAGCTCTCCAATTCAAGTAATTAAGATGGACACAATCCTTCCAATCTGTTTTCACCTTGGGAGTTCCAAACTGTCCAACATTTTGCTTTCCTGGATTTTACTTCTCAAACTCTCTTCCTACAATATTATTTCTGGGGGTTTCCTTTCCTGCCTTCTTTTTCCATCCTTTTTGAAATTCAGCACTTTTCCTTTGAATCCAGCATGGACAACTAAAACACAGTTGTTTCAGTTGCTCATACTTAATTCTTTTATCACAGCCTCCCAGATGTTTGCATTCCATTTTTTAAACAGTAGAGAAATGAGCCTCGTACAGCAATGAGCTGTTCACTTTGACTCAAGGGGGAGCAAAGGCCAACTCCTCCAGGGGAGCAAGCTCGAGCCAGTGTCTGGGACATGCAGCTTGCACTCACCCTGGCCTCCACTGTCACCTGTGTGAACTACAACCTTCTTCACTAGCAAGGAATTGTATGTGTTCCTCCCTATACATGATCTTTTGTATAATTTTTACAACCATTTTCCAGATGCTCCAAGTATTATTGAGTAAAGACCGTAGTAACATAAGTTGAAGATGGTACACTAACTTAACCACTTCTCATTCCTTCCGCCCTACCTTCCATACAGATTATAAGTAAATATGGCAACCTGAGTTTAAACCTATATGCAGAGTACTGAGTACAAAGATAGCCAGTAAATACTTATTCAACTTCCTTATATTCACATTCTCAGCCTACTGTTACATGGTTATCGGTGGGTGATGCTAAAATCTTGTGGAGCTGACAGAAAAAGAGCAGAGTAGATATTTAGATTCCCTCCTTTAACCAAAATCATCACTGTGAACTTTGGTCAGTGTCATGTTTACAGTTTTTTAACTTATCATGTCTCTGTTTAATATCAAGTTCTAACTCCCAATAAAGTTGTCCTTGAGGAAAAGGAGCTGTCTGTCTCCCTTTATACAATTCTGCTTAGTTCTATAACTTTTCACTCTTCATCTTGAAATTCATCATTTGGTCAGAACTGAAAAGGGTTTTGCCCTAAAAAGAAAAAAGAAAAAAAAAACCTTGCATTTAAAACAATTAAAATGCAAAACAGTTACAAAATCAGGTGTTCTTGAAGAGTTGGTGACCTGAATACATTTCCAGATCTCTGTAAGAAAAGCAGCAATTAGGATTTGGCTTTGGCCTTGGGGAAGCGGGAAACAGAGAGAAAGAGAAGTATCTTTCATCATTATTGGTTTGTTGTACACTTTACCCATGCTTTTAAAATATAAGTGAAATTTAATCTTCAAAATGAAAAAATAGACACATTTCCTAATACCAAAATACAAGATTAAGATACTTAAAATGTTAATGTGAAACAGGGTTTTTTTTTTTTTACATTTGTAAATCCTCCTATCTCACTAATATTTACAGCTTCCAGAGCGGCTTTTATAAGACTCTGAAAGAGACAGGGAAGAAAGTCTTTTTTAAGCTATGAAATTAGAACCTGAATGTAGACATTGGACAGAGCAACTCTCAACCACAAATCTGTCCACCAGCTCTAGAGAGAATAATGCTGCATTTCCAACCTTGAGATTTTTCATTACATTTTCCTTTTACTGGGTGTTCAATTCTTTCCAAAAATATTCTACTTGTAAAAATGATTTTATTCTAACTACACAACATTTCATTGAAGAAAACCACATTTTTATACCTTTGTGTGAACAGTCCCCAAAGCCATCAAGATATGGAAACATCAGATTTTAAAATATAAATCTAATCCTATGCCCTTGAAACAATGGAACATTTAACAGACTGACATTATATCCTTATATTTGTTTGTCATGAGATGAAAGGCCAGGAGGCAGATGGTGATTAATAATAGTTCCTGAGCTGCTAAAGAAATTTTAAAATGAAATGACTGCTTAAAAGAATGAATTCTTCAAAAATGCCCCTTCTGTTTCATTGACGAAGATGTTGTTCATCCCATTTATCTCCTTAAAGAATCTCAGGCAGAAAAAAAGGGGGCTTCCTTTAGGCCACCGAAAAATTAGATCTGATGGAATCTTCCCGTAGCTCCCGGTGTTTTCCGGCGTTACTTTCTTCTTGCTGGTTTCGCCTCTCAATGGTTATTCTGTATTTCTTCCTGGGTAAAGGGAAAGCGAATGTAGTAATAAAACTCAGTTCCAAAATACTATGGTTTCTCTTACAGAGAATGCCCTCAAGGGACATCTGGGTCTAGGGTGATAAATGAGAAGTGATGGAATATGTAACCCTGGTCAGAGTTTAAAGTAGTGTGTCCCCAGGCATTATGCCCTCATTCAAGGAGAAAAATTGGCATGATTTCCAAAATGCCATAGAACAAGCCTTTCCCTTCTTCCCTGGGTGCCTTGGGGGTTTGGTCTTGTCTTTTGTGCCACAGAAATTCTCCCTGACTCCCAGGATATGTCCTAGATAAAGAACAGATTAAGTGTACTGTGACCAAAGGAACAGGAATACAATTGTTCCCACAAAGGGCCACATACTCCCAGAGTTATATTTTCACGCAGAAATAAAGAAATCATGCAATAATGACTTATGAATAAGCCATAAACTCAGCCACCAAAGATTACAAAGGAATGGACCGTCCTGGCTGGGTGGAACATTGAGTACCTTGGATACACACACATTATTACAATTTTACAAGCCTTGGAGCTTAACCATAGTAGCAACTAAGCATACAGGTTCTCCAAATACTGGGCACAGATCAGCCTGAGAGCATGGGCTACTCAGAGCTCCCCCATCCTCTTTAAGAAGGTGAACCCAGGCACCTATTTCTGAATTGGAGGAAAACTGAGAACAGAGAGCTTAAGCTTCTCCTTTGTCTAGATTTTTCTCTCCACTTATGCTCTTGGTGGACAGCAATGGACTCTCCGCCCCTCAGGAGGATGCAAAGAAATCCACAGCCCCAATATCCAGTATGCTAACTCACTGACCACTGAACCTGGGGTCACACCAAAAGAATGGCTTGGGTCTTTTAACTGCCATGCTTTTGGGCAAAAGAAAGGTGTGGACAGGTCACAGAGGGGAGAATGCAAAAGCAAATGATGAAGGCAATGAAAGACTGAATTTCACTTTACAAATGTCCTCACCTGAAAAAGTAGAAAGCCATCAGCAAACCAGCTCCAAGCAAGGCCCCCACGACAATCCCCGTCACTGCTGATTCTTCTAGACCACCTGCTTGAAAAAGAAACACAGATAATCAGAGTTCGTTCTGACAAATAGTTAGCAATGCCTCAAGTTTCATTCATTGGAAGATGACTCTAGACTACCCACTAGAGGCAAAGTTTCTTTTCTTTTTAAGAAATATTTTCTAGACAATCCTGCACTTTTATTTATTTGTTTATTTATTTATTCATTTTTATTATTGTTTTATATATATATATATATATTTGCCTATTGCAAAACTTAAGAAGCATTTGAGAAATGCTAGGTAAATGAATACACTCCCAAGAGAATAATAAGCCCTGTAGGAATAAAAGCAAATTCAAGAAGAATTTGGGGAAAACTAGAAACTGAAATTCAACTTTCAGATTTGAATTTATAGTCAGAGACAAGCAGATGGACCATAACGTTGACTAAGCACTTCTTATTTTTCACAGAGGGATGGCAACACTTGAAAGTGCTAGAAGATTTGGTGAAAAATTCATTGGGTCAATGTTCTGTTTTTAGAAGTTCTCTCACCAAAGCCAGAGTTCATGTCAAAATGTCCTATATAGCTTTGTGAAAATGTGAATAACAATTTGAAACCATCCAGTTCAATAGTGTCCCAGTTATATGAGAATGGCAAATAGCTAACCTGTATATAAAGAGTTTAGGATACAGTTTTGAATGCATTATCTCATGTAATGCTCAAAACAGTCCTAAGAGTTGGGTACATTTCTTTAATTTTACATATAGAAAAACTGAGGTTTTAAAAGGTGAAGGAAATTTCCTAGAGTCATAAAACCAGCAAGTGCCAATGGTGGGATTTCAAATCCAGGATTCATAACTCCAGAGGCTGGGTTCTTAACACACTTCCTCCATAATTCTTTCCCATAATGACTGCATAGATACAAACAGCTTACTGTTTGAAAGAGGTTCCCACAGCATATATTCAGGGTGGCCCTAAAGTTTGTGTGCAATTTAGTTATAACTATTTCAATTGCACATGAAGTTTATGTGCAAAGCTTGTGTGCAAATTAGTTATAACTATTTAAATTACGCATGAAGTATATTAGCCTAAGACAACCAACTGGCCTGAAAGATAGATATTCACTTTGTTCTACCTCCGTAGCTTATAAAAGGGTCTCTGCAAAGCTATAATTTCTAACAATTTTCCTATTTACGAGCTAATTAAAAGAACACCCATTTGCTTTTCTTTAAGCCTGAGGTTGTTCTAAATAAAAAAATTTGCCGATTTGTAAAGTTTTGAGTGTTTAAGGGACATTCTCTTTTTGCTTCTGAGGAGCTAAAGAGTAACTACAGACTTTGAAAGAGTCTGAATGAGACTTGCAATGAGAGACAAATAAGTGAGGGACATTTAGTAACTGATACTTCAATTCTTCCTAAAGGTGGAAACCTTAAATAACTAAGAGATTAAAAATGGGAAGAAGCCTTCTACTGTGTGGGAAGAGAACAGTGAGAAAAGTGGAAGGGAAGAATAACCAAGAAGGCAGGAGGCCAGCTCCTGGGTTGTTCCATGTGTGTTACCACATCTGAAAAAGGAATGTGAACTTGAGAAAGAACATGAACTCCTGGAGAACACTTGTGTTTTCAACTTGCACTTAAACACATCCAGGACCAGAGATGATGACATACAGAACAAATTAAATCTCTAAACTTACATGATTTGCAAGGAGAGCTGTTGGTGTGCTCCACGACTCTGGTTTCATCAATTCTCAGTTTTAAAGGGCCCCAAGGATATTTGACATTTGGCCGCATTTCAAAACGACCTTCTTTTCCAAAGTAATCACCAATAACCTATATAAAGGCAAAAAAAGTTACACACACACAGAAAAGTCAAGGCTCACAACCTTGCACAGCTACTTCCCAAAATGCACAGCCTGATCTGAAACAAGATGATTCAGCAAATCACCTTCTCAGAGTGGGAACAGCATGTCCTTCTGGAGAGCAGGTGGGCTCCCCTGTTGTACAAGCTGACTCTAATGGGGTGTCCTCAGGACTTTATAAGATTTGAAGATACTGTTGGTGCTCCTGAGGGGACCATCCACTAGCGAGAACAACTGTAGCTCCCCACAACTGGCAAGTGGTCTCATGAGAATGTGGTACCTGGGACCTGCCCAGCCTTGCCCTTGGGCTTTGTTCAGTCACTAATACCTAGTGGATAAGAAGATGTCTTCCCTATGAAAACAACAGTCTCAGAATTCCTGGCTTGGCCCTTACTCATTGTAGAGGGCACCCATCAACCCCTGAGCAGCCCACCTGCTCAGCCATTTGTAAAGCCCAAGTTACCTCCAGGGACACGTGAGGTATAGCCAGGGCCCACTGTACGCCCAGGTAAAGCATCACAGGGACTGGCCTCACACCTCATAGCTCCGTATATAATTAAGGTCTGAAGAAGCATCTTTTGGGAACTTCCTATTTCACCCTCTTCGGTTACCAGACTATTCCTTCAAAGGTTGCATTCTCCTCCCTGATGAGTTCACCCTGTTTGTACCCCCATTCCAAGCTGAACTCTCAGTTCAATTGGCTTTTTGGGCCCCCAGAAAATTATTATTCCTTTTGGGTTCAGTTTCAGGGTCACTCCTCAGTTTCTAGTCACATCCACTGATGAGCTTTCCAAGTCCTGATCTAGAAGCACCTTCACACCTAGGTTCCCAGGACTTCTGAGTGGCTCATGACACAGACTCTGTCAGGTCCAGGAGAAAGAATTCTAGATGACAGCCAAAATGCAGCAATTGCTGACATGTGCTGAGCATTTAGCAAGCACTGGACACACCTGGGCACACTCCTGCAGCTCCACAGTGGACTATGACACACTATTACACCCCACCTTCTCCAGACAGGGAGCCTGGAATTACAGCTGAGACCCAGACCGTCCAATGGGGGTAAAACCATTCAGTAAAGAGAGCGAGGGTGACTCCTGCTGCTTTGCCCGCACAGCCACGGACCAAGCCCCTGTGTACAGAGAGGACAATATGCCAGCCCCATAAGGAGCTACTGGAGCAACGGCCCCGGATGAGAGTGATCAAGGAGACACTCAGGGAGTGGTGTTCTTTGCTGGAAATCGCATATTTGTATAATTTATAGACAGGGTGGTCATAAAGTTCAAGTGCAATTTTTTTATATAATTTAAAATTTATATAGCACTTTTCTGGGCGTCATTTCATCTGGCCTTAACCATCATGTGAGACTGGTAAGGAAGACGTTATGATTTCCGTGTTACAATGTTACAGCTGAAGAAACTGAGGCAGAGAGCCCATCCTCCCTATAAGCACAGACATCATCTTTCTGTCCAGGGCACTCTTTTCTCTTCATGATATGATCCTGAAACTACATCATCTTTTGAAACAGTAGCATGTGTTGAGTTTGTAAACACTCACAAATAAAAGCTCAAATTTTAAAGAGGAAATACAGCCTCACTTTACCTCTTTTATCTGCTGACCTTCCTACAGAGGACCAAGCTATGATTCTTAGCCCTTTGAAAGGTAGGATCATTCCACTTAGAAAAAACACAAGGCCATTTCCTGAAGTCTTCCCACTGACCTTAATCAAATATGAGCTCTCCCTATTTAGAGACACCCAGGTTTTCAACTCATTTTTATTTGGAGGATTGGTGGCTTCTTTGGGGACAGTTCTTTGGCCACCATTACTCAGCATCCCAGCTAGCAGCCAGAGCAACTAACTGGTGCAGAAGTTCCGTGTGCTCACCTCCTGGGTGCCAGCTTCAGTGTCCGTCATGGCGATCACGGAGAAATCCCCGTACCGGTCTCCATTGGCGTCTATGGACACCTGTCCAGCGATACCTGCAGGGGAGGGGAAGAGCTGGAAGTTGGTTACTTAAAACACCTCCGTCTGCCAACAAAAATAAGAAAAATGAATTGACGGGATTTTTAAACAAACACATGCCACGGAGAATCTCATCAGACTCTGAGCATTTTTGTTGGCATTTGGAAAGACATTGTAATTTCATCTGTGTCTGCATTCCTAAATTCTTAACATTTCTCCATTGAAAAATAAAAAGAAAAGGAAATAAATGATCTTCTTTGGGGAATATGTTTGAAAAAAAGATTGAGGCTAACCCTGAAAGCAACATGCTTATCCCAGCCAGAATTTTGCATTAATACTTTTTAAAATTGCAAAGTGAGAAGTGGAGGTGCAGTACACTCAGATTTGTCATTGGTTTGTGTTAGCATTGGATAAATATTCTAAAAGAAAAATAATTCCATGCACTTTACTATGGGCTGCTTTAATACACAGGAGAGCAAGAGATCCTGCCTCATGGGTCACTGGAGCCAAAAGCTGGTAAGAGTTATTCTTCCATGACCCAGTTGGGATTTTCATTCATTGTTTATCCACATATTCTCTGAATGATTACTGAGTGCTGAATTAGTGCTGCAAAGATGAATCAGACACATTCTCTGCTTAAGAGAAGGGCAGCCTAGACAGGGGGTTGGGCTTGTTCACACCAGGATGCAACTGCTTTGCATTCAAACCCCAATCTTTACATCTACATAGCTCTGTGACCTGGGACAAGGTACATAGCCCTCTGAGCCTCAGTTATAAAATGGGCACAATAGAACCTCTGTAGCTAGAGGTGATGGAGAAGATTAGATGAGATTAAAAATAAAAACAAGCAATAAAGCTTCAACACATGTATAAGAGAAGTTAGTTGCTTTGCCTATTGTTATTACTACCATTATTACTACTAATTTTATACTTATTCCTATTACTGTTATGCTTGTAGTCTGAGAGGAAACACCTGGCCATGCCCACACCACTCAGAGAAGGAGCCAGCACATCAAGCTATAGAATCAGGGAGGAATCCGTGAGCAAGTAGGGACTTTATATGTAGGGTTGCGGGAGGAAGTCTATAATTTAGACAAGAAACTGTCAAGAAGTGGGAATACTCTAGGCTGAAAGGCTGGCCTGGTTATCTTTACCAAGGCCTGGAGGTCTAAAGGAACCTCCAGGAGGAGTCACGAGGTCTCTGGGGAGATGGCCCAGGCGTATGGAAGGGACAGGAACATGAAAGGCTAGAATGGGGTGGCCAGAGAGTAGAGGACCTTGGCTGTCCACTTGCCGTGGCCAGCAATGGTGGCTTAGAGCAGCTATAAAAGCAAATACACACCACCAGCTGATACTAAACATGTCTGTATCATAATTTTTACTCACTAAATAAGAGAACACCTACATCAGCCACATGCTAATTAACTAAAGCTATTTCTTTCTGTTAAACTGGGAGAGTTCAGTGTAATTCTTAATTGGTATTTCTATTGATTTGGTTCTCTCTGGAAGTACTGACTCCTCTAGTAAACTGAATGTCTGGGAAAAAGGATCCCAGGGGAAAGTTCCATCCTCTAGTGTGGTTTGGAGACTCAGGTATTTGGGTTTACTGTCCTTTGGGCTGTGGTTTGAAGGCCCACTGATTTTTCCAGACTTCGGTCTACTTTGCCAGAAACGGAGTGGAGCTACCATTCATTTTGATTTTTTGTCTTCTTAATATAGACTAGTTACAAAAGACACACCTAACTTTAACTTGTGTACCCTTGATAGTCTATACAACTTTTAAGTGGTAAATATGATTTTTAAAAAAATTTATTGAAATATATTGGCTATGCAAAACCATCTGTCATTCTGAGAGGTTACTGTGATGGTGTGTCCTGCTAAGTGTTTCTCAGAATATTTTATAAGATGAGGTGACCCTAGTAATTGAAGACCTCATTACACCTTTAAACTATTACAATTCTGTCAAGAAATGGTGTGAGAATCCTCAGGGTGGCCGATTAGCAAAGTGAGATTTCACCTGAGAGTACCGTACATAAGGTGAGATTGTTAGGCTTACAGCAGAATTTTCCTGCACATAATGAGACTTTCCACCCTCATTTCTGTTTGTCTGTCATGGAGCTCAAGGTTTAAGCCACAGCCCTATTTACCCTGTCACTCTGACCTCTCACACAGAGGAAATTCAGCTTCTTCCCAGGCCATTTATTGAAAGCCTTGAGAGTTGATCACAGGTTTCAAGGCAATAAAATCCCAATTTGTCAAATCACATCCAGGGTATTTTTCCCTTGACAATTTAATGGTCACTTACAGTGACCATTCACATTAAAATTGTTTTTAATTTTAGGAGGGTTAGAGTTTTTCTTCATACAGATACCTTAGAGTTCTTTTGAGGCCTACCCTCAAATGGACCATCGTTTTGCAAATAAAACAGGCTCTCCAAATAATTCAAGCCCCAAAATTACCTTAGCTTCAATCATCTTTGCATTTGGACAAATGAGATTTTAGATTTGAATGGAATGATGCAGTTGATTGCTTTAGGGCTCATTTCATATTATTGCCTGTGTAGACCTGGTCCTGGAATGGAGATAGCAAGATGGCCTGTGGGGAAACCGAGCCCATGCCCTGGCTCTAAACAGAGCTACATTCTGCCATCATGGGCACCTGCCCTCCCCTAACTACCCCCTTTGGTGGTGCCCTCCAGCATCCCCCAACTCTGGCTTCTATCCCTCTGTCAGAAGACCAAGAACAAATGACCACACCATGAAGTGAGTAATACCTAAGAATGGGCTGTGGCCGACCAAGGTTGTGTCCACACACGCCAGTTGCTCAGCGTATTGTGCAAAACTTCTGGGAAATCTGAGTCTGTCCTAATTTGCCCCCGAATTATCCTGTTTGATCCCAACTCCTCCACAGAAGCAGAGGTAAAGCAAGATAATCCATGGCCAGTCATCTCAGTTAAATCACTCAGCCATGTCAGTCTGGTTTGCAGTAAGACATGGCATCCACAGAAACCACCAGGGAGAAATGAAGCCCATCAACTGCCACCATCGCTACTACCCAGACAATCAAGCTGGGGTGTGACCCCTTCCTACCGGATGACCCTTTCTGACAACTCAGGACAGGCTGAGTCCATGGAGTGCACAGGAGTCCCACTGGAAAAAAACATGTGTCCAAAATCTAGAGTTGGCAATATGTATCCCCATCATTGAAAAGTGTCAGTGGTTGGATTAGAATTAAATAGAGGCATAGCCCCAATGCATTCAAAGGCTCAAAAGTGGAGGTAGCACCACGCAGAACTGAAAGGGCCCTTGTCAGTCTTCAAAGAGGCCTCCCTGGGATAATCTGCTCATTAGATGGGGGGGGGGAGGATCAGCTTGGAGGACAAGGTTACTGCTTTGCGGTCAGGATGCAGGTCTCCTTGCCCACTGTCCAGCCATCTATCCTCTGAGTTAATAGTTCTCAAATGATGCCCACCTGCACATTCAGTTTATTTTCCACCTCACAGCCATAACCACCCCCTTTAAAGACACAAGGCAGATCACGTCACTTGAAGTCCTCAGGTGACTTCCGCTGTCACTCAGGTAGAACCCAAAGTCCTCAGCAAGGCTCCCAGGTCCGTGTGATCTGGTCCCACTACCTTTCCAGCTTAGACGCCTATCACACTGCGGCTCATGCCTTTCTTGCTCTCTGGGAACACTCTGCACTCTCCCAGCAGATGCGCTCGGGTCCCTAAGACTCTGCCCGCTCTGGAATGCTCTCCCCCAGACATCGTCACACCTTCCGGTCTCCACTGGACTGCTCTCTTGAAGACCTTCCCTACCACCCTAAACTCACAGTCCCTCTCCTCCCCTCGTGTCCCCCATCTCCCCACTCAGCTTTCTTTTACAACCCTTGAAATGGTGTATTTATTTGAGTAGTTCCCCCAGCTAGTGCGTAAGCTCAAGCAGTTGCAGGACACATCTTCAGTTCACTGCTGGATCTGCAGCTCCTTGAGCAGCGCCGGGCACACAGTAGGTGCTCAGGGAATATGTGTCGAATGAATGAATGAATGAAAGTTGATATCTTTGAGACATCAGCAAATAAAGCATTTCCATATTGAGTTTTGTGTTAATTTGTTGTTGTGGTTTGGTATTTTTGCTGAGGTGAGAAGAAACCAACACTCCTATATACACCATTGGCAAGAATACTGATTAGTAGGCTTTTCTGGAAGCCATTTGGCAATATCTAATGCACTTTAAAAAAACACCAACGTACTTCTGGATCCAGAAATCCCACAACTAGGAATGTTCTCTGTTGGAAGTATTCACAAAAATGCATCAAGATGTGCAAGAAGCTTGTGACAGCATGTTGCATAATAGCAAAAACTGTAAACAACTGAAGTGTCCAGTCGGAAACTGGTCAGGGAAATTCT
The DNA here is from genome assembly GCA_963573935.1 of Arctocebus calabarensis. NCBI lineage: Eukaryota > Metazoa > Chordata > Mammalia > Primates > Lorisidae > Arctocebus > Arctocebus calabarensis. The sequence continues at coordinate 24,356 of CAUYON010022476.1, read as the reverse complement.
TGTACAGCCATACAAGGGAATAATATGTAGCCATCATCTTGAAATGCATTGGATCTATGAGTTCTCATATGGAAAATTCTTTCACTTGACATACACATTAAAACTCCTGAGATGAAAGAAGGTATTTATAGTATGATTCCTTTTGTGTAAAATTTTTAGATAAGATATACAACTGCATATGTGCTGGCAGAAGGCATCAAATACGGAGGAGGCCAAAAAATGTATGCACGTTTTAAGAAAGGAAAAACTGTATTAAAATTGTAATATGCTTCTGTAATTACAAGAGGTGTTCAAACGTGACTTGTATTCATCTTTTGTTATTGGTAATATATATTGAGTGTTGCAATTTTAACACAGTTTTTTTCCCTTCTTAAAATGTGTATACATCTGCTGGTACCCTCTGTAGATTTAGGTAGAATCACAGGAAATTGTTAATAGTAATATACATTGGAGTGAGGGGACGAGGGTGGGAAGGAAAGCTTTCACTTTTCATTTTGTAAATTCTTGTTCTGTTTAGATTTTCTACCCAAGAATAGTCTCATTCTTTTATAATTTTTAACTGTCAACAGAAGTTGCTCGAGTGGTGAGATTAAGGGCCGTTTTTTTGTTGTTGTTTTCTTATACTCCTCTGTTCTTAAGTAGTCACTTTTACTAATCACTTTACTATTTGTAAAGTAAAATAAAAGCAGAGGGCTCAACTGGACCTGCTAATCATCATGAACCACGGGGTTTAACTGTTTTCTGAGTTTCACAAAAGCCAACGAGGTCTGAACAAATGAATGCATATCTCTGGGATTCATACTTGTTTTAAAACTAATCACAGAACTCTTCACAAACCAATTGCTCAGTCATGAATGAGGTTTGTGTTAAACGTAATTTTAAGACATATAAAGTTGTTACCTAGAAAGTCAGAAAGAGACAAGGCATTTCCTATTTCAGCGGGAGTTTTCCAAAACATTTTCACATGCATTCTCTCACTTAATTTTTACAACAAGCTTGTGAGGTAACATGATACTGAATTTTTTTAATCCTTACTTTACAGCTGAGAAAAGCAAGCTGCTGGAAAGGTTCTCCAGCTGCAATAGAAAAAAACAGAACCGGAGAAGCCACAGCCCCATCGCCTCACACACTGAATCCGCACCTTCGAATGTTCTGTTCCAGGTCTGCTGGATAATTTTGCCTCCATCCTTCTTGCTGTAACCAGCTCTGAGCACTTCATGTAGGGCCAGGACGTAGAGGAGGATGGCATCATGGAATCCTTCAACAAACATGTTCACCTGTAAAGGAAACCCCAGGTGGGTGAGCCCAACACCAGGTGACTCACTTTCAGGAATAATAGAGCAATCAAAAGCACGAGCAGGTTAGACTTGAGGTCTGCAAGCAGTGGCAGAGGTGGGCAGAAGAGCCACTAACAAAAACCATGCCACTGGGCTAGTGGAGAAAACCCTTCCCCACTTTGGGGATTTGGGCAGCAGATAAGATATTACAGACGTCGGGAGAACTGTTGTCTGTTGCCAGGTCCAGAATGCCCAGTGTGTCCCCCTGTGCTGACCCTTCTGCATGGGTGCCCTCTTCTGCCCCACCCCAAGCCTCCCTGTGGAGGTCTTCTCCACCTTCCATAGCCCGACAAGCTCTCCATACTCTGAACGTGGAGCGTGACCAGCATGTAGGGACTCAGCAACAGGGACGTGGTCACCGCAGACAGCTGGGGCCAAGGGAGCAAAGAGGAATGCACGCTGGAACGTCTGCTGTCCGGTGCGTGGCCTCCCTCCCAGGAGCAATAACATCTCAGTCTCCCTTTCTAGATTTTGCTCTGAGTTTGAGCACATCTGACAGTTCCCTAACCCAATTCCCTCCCGAGATACAAGGATAGGAAGAGACAACAGGCTTGGACTGGTAGCAAGCAAGCTAGCAAGATACACCTGGCCCTAAAGAAACTTGCAGTTTCACGAACATAAATAAACACTCGCCATGTGAACTCGGGGAATTTGCTTCATCTTTGCTTTTTTTCTTTCCTCTATATATTGGCTGTGAGACTAGTTCCTGCTTCAAGAGGCAACAAGGATTCCACAACATGAGCAGCGTAACGAGCTTAGTCCCACGAGGCCCAGCACACATCCAGCTTTCTGCAAATCTAAGCCAATGCTGTCGGGACTCCGGGATGGGCTGTAAGTGTTAGAGTCCCTGCTGGGTCTGTGGCCTGTTGAGGATACAGTAGACACACAAAGAAGGGAGTGGCCAGTATTACGGGCTGGGCGAGGAGGAGTAAGAGAGGCTTAGCAGCAGTGGCAAAAATGAACTAAGTTTTGAACATTAAGAGATGTTACATAGGGTGGGAGGTTGAGGGAAAGAGGGGTGTAGGCAAAGGCAGGCACAGAGTCGTGCATGTCCTGACAGCCTGGTGTATTTTAGGAACTGCAAATGTCGTGCTAGGCTGGGGATCGGAGGGACACTGTCATGCCAAGAGACGGGGACAGAGCGGTAAGGAGAGTCAGAGCACGAAGCATGTGGAGGCCACGCTAAGGAGCATGGACTGTCTTCAGCAGGCATTTAACCAGTTCAGTTCAGTGTGCTCCTCGGCTCAGGCCTAAGTACCTTTTGGTAAGTTCTAATATCACACTTCAACCCAGGATGACAGTCCCTGGGCACGGGTGAGCAAATACAATCTTGAGACACTAAGGGGCTTAAAAACTCTGCACAAGAAGTACAAAATAGCCAAGTCTTCTTATTTCAGGGACAAGTGTCAATCTGGGATGCCAGTGAAGCAGCGTGAACGGGGCATTCTGCAGATGGCCACCGTGAGATGGCTTGGCCTGTCCTGCCCCGAGGATCTGGAGTCCCACTTGCATCACAGAAGCAAATATTCCAGGTTTGCCAAAGGTTTGTGCTGAGAAGCAATTTAGAATAATGGTGTAAAAGCCTGGGCCCCCTTCCAGCTCTGCCACTTTCCAGCTGTGTGTCTGGTTTCCTTGTCTGGAAAACCAAGAGATCAAAAGTGCCTATCTCATGGGGATACCATCAGGTTAAACAAGCTAGTAAAAGACTTCATTCGAACAGTGTCTGGCAGAGTCAGCACTCGCTATTAGCTTTGCTGTTGTAACTATCATGATGGAAAACTATGGGCCTAGAATCCTGTTTAGCTTTGAATTCCTAATAGCGGTATTTAGAAAAGAAGTGGTTTCCTCACAGAAATCACCTCTTATTGACCTATTTCACACATGGTGGGAGCAAAGGCTCCAATCACACTTTGGCACCCCAGCAGTTGTCTTCCACAGTGCCATGCCCTTAGTTCTGCCCAAGTGCTGACCATCTGGGAGAGGTAGAGGGCAGGGAGGAGTGTGTTCACAGGGGCCTCGTAGCTGGCTGGATGCACAATCAGTCCTAGCCCTGTTGCATTACTTAATCTCGCTAATCCTCGGTTTCCTCATCTGTTAAGTGAGGGTCAAGTACCAAGCCACCTCATAGAGTTCTTCTGGGGGTTCAGTGAACCAGGGCATGTAAGACACCTCAAACACCTCCTGGGACCCTGGAGGCAGCTGCTGAATGCTGGCTCTTATTTTTAGGGGTCAAGCTTAAGTCCCAGAGTGATTATTTTCTCAGGCAAAGAGGAATGATATAGAAACAAAGATAATTTTCTGCTCATTTCCCTATGCCAATTGGATTTTCCAAAGGAATACGACATTTTCACTCAGGCCATGAAGTCACCGTGGTCTGGGAAAGTGCGTACACTGAAGAATTTTAATAAGTGGACTTCAGCTGTATAACTTCTGAGTACACAATAAAAAATAGGTTTTTTCCAAAAGTTCTATCTTCTCTTGTTAACTCTATAAAAGCCACCCAGCTAGAGAGGGAAGTCACAGAATCACAGACTCGTGGACAAAGTGGTAGCTCTGGTCTAATCCCCTCCTTACTTTGGGGATTCAAAGAGCATCACTCCCCTCACTCAGTGTTCTGTACTTGAGTATTACACCCCACAAGCTCCTTGTTCCTGAGGAGCCTTGGACAGCCCATAATTAAGTTGTGACGTGCCACCTGTCAGGTGTCACACATCTATCCCTGTCCTCCTCTGTCCCCTTCTCACACTCACACCTAAAGTGCTGACCATGTTTCCTAGCACCACCCCATGTCTGGCCCTTCCTGATCTAGCTCTTTCTTCATTCTTGAAGCATCCTCTGAGCTGCCCCCCTTTATAACCCAGGATGGGAAGAACAATTATCTAGTGGCAAACAGTGAACTTGGATTACTTCTGCCCTAACAGATTTGAAGGCAGAAGGGAATAGATAGGCTCTGAGTACAGAAAATACATTCTGTCTTGATTTGCAAATCGATCACAAAATTTACTTTCTTTCCTCCTGAAGTGGCTGAATGTCCCCCTCTCCTGCTGCTGACCCCTCTGTGGCTCACTGGCACCCAGCCTGCTGCGGGGGAGGTTTCACAACACCTACCTCATAGCACCTCAAGCCAGAAGCAAAACCCTGGAGACTATCTTTTCTCCAGGAGAATATTCTCACATCTACATGTGTTTTTTTATGGGAGGAAAGCCCTTTCGCACATTGTAGATACTGAAACTTAGAAGTGCAAATTAAGGGGGAAAAAATGAGGGAGGAAAAATACCCAGAGTAGGAAGCTGACTCAGGAACACTTCCTACTGAATCTCCAGGCTGAAAGGAACAAGATCATCTGGTGTCCTGACTTGAAAGAGAACAGCACTTGAACTTCAACTTCCTGATGAACACAGATCATATGGTTGTTACCTATGACAGAAAATGGGATTCTCCCACTGGGTGACCTGTTTTAGTGTTAGCATCCTTTCTTGCCAGAAAACTCTCCCTTACCATCATGAGCCCTTAGTCTTACTAAAATTCCTACATCCAGACATTCCCCTGCTGCATGCTGAACAAACTGAGTTCAGAGAACATTACAGTTCGTCATCTCCACCAAACAGCATTGCAGCTCCGCGCAATCTGTAGACAGGCTCTATGAACGCAGGTTGCGAAGTGGGCCAAGCTTCGGGTAATGATTATTCGTGCTAAGTATCAAATAAAGTGTCTGGCATTCAAACAAGATGAAAAGCATTCACCATCTTCTACTCATTCTGGGAAGTTTGCCAAAACAAGGCAGTGTGATAAGAAAGCACTAACTCTCTTTCCATTTCTACTCAGGTCTCTCGATTTGGCCCCTTGTAGCCACGGCTTTTGCCCCTGGCCTTTCCCTGTGACAGCGCCTGCCGGCTCCATCTATTTATGGGGAGCTTAGCTTTTTCTAAGTTGCTATCATGGGAAGAACTAAAGAGAAATTCTGCTTTTTTTTTTTTGTCTAACTGAGCTTAAAAAGCTGCCGCTCATGGCATGGCTCCTGTCTGTCAGAGAGTCACCTCTCTCTCTCATTTCTCTCTGGGGAGGCAAATTCATGTTTAGATAAATTCCTCAGGGCTTGTGCTGTAAACAAGAGAATACTGTGGGACTCACAGAGTGACCCTTTCCTTTTTTCTGGAAAGTGAGAGTGACCCGGCTCTTGGTAACTCCTGGTTATCTGAGGAAACCTGTGAAGCCTTGACAGAAGCTGCTGGGAGAAAGTGACTGAGGCTCAAAACGCAAGGCTGGGCTGCGCTGGGATCTCGCCTGTGCTGCTCTGGTGAACTCCAGCATAGCACACGAGGGTTCTGTCTTTTTTACTACAGCCAGTGGTTCCCAACACAAATGAGGATGCATTTCTCAAGAGTCCTTGGGAAAACACAAGCCTTTTAAACTCCCATTTGATTGAAGGGGAGGCAGGGGGACAGGGAATTTTGATGGAGGGCAGGTAGGAGAAGAAGCGGGCCCATGACTGGGCCCATGGCTGGGCCTTCTCCCATCACAACTAGCATGGCAACATCACCTTCTCTGACTAGTAATAACTCTGACTCCAAAATGAACCTTGTCCAGGCCCCCTGAACACCTGGAAATGGCAGATAGCAGGAGGTGACCTGGGAATGTCTCATGCCCAACCCACAGATTAAGCAATATTCTGCAATTGATGAACAGTTGACCTGGGACCTCTATACTCCAAAAATATAGCATCTGTTTTTGCTCAATTTCCTTTTAAATTATAAAGTTAAAAGTGTATAATCTAGGGCAGTGGTTCTCAACCTTCCTAATGCCAATGTATTTCCAATGTATTTTCATTGTTAAAAAGGGGTCACAACTCACAGGTTGAGAACCACTGATCTAGGGTAACTAACCACTGCTAAGTAACATCACAACCTCCTCAAGACCATACAGTGGGGGTGTCCCATGTGTATGCCAGACACCTCGATGCCTCTTCTTCTCTCCTGGGCCCACCTTCATGGAATTCACACCTGGTCACTTGCTGGCTTATTTTAACCTTATGGAAAGTTAAGCAGAAACTCTGATCGCCTATCCTCACTGGACTCAGGAAACACCAAGGGCCAGAGGTTCCTGAAAACCATGCTGTGTATCAGGGAGAAAGCAGGGGTCCTAATTCCACAGCTCATTATTCGGCCGAAGCATCGCTGTACCCGTGGCCGACTTCCTCCTCCCCAAACTGAAGTTACAACATATGTGGAATGGGGCTTTGCCTTAAGCTCCCTAAATAACTATCTCCTCCGGGGCTCAATTCTGCCCCTGTAGCAATATCCTGGGCTGACAAATTAACTTGGAGCCTGAAGTGTGGCCTTACAGCCTGAAGTGTGGCCACCTGCAGACAGAAGCAGGCTTTCTTCTCTCATTGCCTAGGACAGAACAGATCACTAAATTCAAGCAGTCTCAAAAATGCCATTAAGTGGGAGGCACCTGTGGGTCAAAGGAGTAGGGCGCTGTTCCCATATGCCAGAGGTGGAGGGTTCAAACCCATCCCCAATGCAAAAAAATGCAAATAAATAAATAAATAAATGCCATTAAATAATGACCCTCCTCCCCTAGTGACTAGGACAGCAGTAGGGGCTGAGGACAAGGCCCATAGAGGTGGCATGTGGAATCTGTTCACATGAGCAAACTTCCACAAGGAAAGCCAGCAGGCCCTGCTTACAGGGAGTGACAAGGAGGTGTCCTCAGGCTTCGATTTTGGGATCAGTGGGTATGGAGCACAAGTAAATGAGAATGACTTTTGGAAATTCTCCCAAGGCTCATGCAGGGAATTCAGTCATCTGATACATGTGCCCTTTGAATGTGTCACACACCACCCCCTGAAAGCCTAGAGGAAAAATGCACATACATGATGACATAATTGTCCCTGGTGGGCAGATGAGCAAGTTAGTGGCATCTGCCCTTGGCCTTGATGTCTCACCAATACATCTCTGGAGGGCTGATGACCCGACCCCATGGGTCACAAGCCAACCTCTCTTCCCAGAGTCTGTGATCCTGTTGAGGTAGGAAGTGGACAAAGGCATAAACCAAACCCAGCAGGCATCCCAGGCACCCTGCTGTTCTGCTGGGGAGGGACAAAGGCCTGAGACAGAAAGAGGGGTGGCCAGGCCCAAGGGAGATGAAGAAAGGGGTAGAGAGAGAGGACAATCTCTGGCCTTGTTCTGAAAGGCCAAAACCAGAAGGATCAGGTAATTCTAACTTCTAAAACTCAACAGCTCCCTCTTAAGCTTGCCCTGAATTTCTTTATCACCTGGAAATATAAATTACAAAGAAAAAAACAAATAAAAGTCTAGGTATGGAATAGGAATGGCTTTTTTCCTTTTCTGTTTGGTATCCTAAATTGACATTTCCTCCCTGTTTTTATTTAAGCCATTTCCAGGTATGATGAGGACTGAGTAAGACCCAGAACCCCAACTCCAACTGTTTAATTTTGTCCAATTCTTAATTCAGAGTTTCCCAAGCCAGATTCCATTCAACAACAGCATTCCTTGAAATGTTAATGAATGGTTCTACAAATAGCAATATTGTGGCTAAGCAGGTCTACAAAACACTAAATTAAACAAAGTCAAGCAGTTCTCTTCAGAGCCAGGCAATAATTATAATAGCCAACTTTTATTGAACATTTACTATAATGCTGAGAGTTACATAAATACAGCTTGAGTTCTACCACATTTAGTCCTTACAAATCTTTCATAGGTGGGTACTACTGTTATCCTTTGAGAAAGAGACCCTGGCTAATAGCCCAACAGAAAGCAGAGGTGTCGTCAGAGAATGGGGCAAAAACTGGAGCAAATATTGGGTGACCAAGTTCCTAAGCAGGGGTCTAAACCTGGCTTGCCCAGTTGCAACAGTTCTCCTACTGCCACTTGGGTTCAGTATGGGGCAACAGCTTTGTACTGTAGTTTGTGTTTTCAGTTGGCCATTACTTGGGTCACTTTACAAACTAAAGAGTAACAGTGAATGTTCTCCAGTGGCTACAATAGGGTTAACCTCCGACCCTCCTCACAGTGAGGAGGGACAAAAGCCACATGTAGAGAGGGAATGAGAGGGCAGAAGATGGCAGAGAAAGGAAGAGACGTCCCTGGTCTCAACTACACCTTTAAACCAGCAGCCAATATAGCATGACCCGGTCAGATCAAGAGAATCAGGATTGCTGATAAGTCAGGGACTCGGCCAAAGCTGACCTTGTCCCTGCTATGAATGAAAGGCCCTGTTTTGCCAAAGGAGCCTCTTAACAAGCTGGCCATGAGAGATGAGTGTGGTGCCTAAGAGACCAGCCTGTTCCAAACACATCAGCAACCTGAGCACACGTTCTCTACCTACCACTGAACAGGAAATAGAATGACTTTGGGTGGGAAGACTATTCTGTAGGGCTTTGAGTCTCAATAATAACTTTGATAAATAATAATAGCAAAGCTTTGTTTATCCAGCCTCATCAGGGAAGAAAAGGATGTTTCATATAAGCAAATTTTCCAGGTTTCTAAATGCTATTTGTCTAACTATCAAAATGTTTTAAATCATCTAAACACCTCTGGTAGAAATGCCCCTGAAATGAAGCATGAGGCTGGGTAACAGAAATACTGCATGTGGCTTGGAAGGTTGTGATGACAACAGAGCCCACAGCCACCATCACGACTGCAGTGTGCACCATGCTGGTCACACAACCCTATACCAGCTTGTATTTTCTGAGGCGCTTTCTCGTCTTCCTCACTGACAGGACGTGGGCTGGGGATCCGCAGCCCTTCCTCCCTGGGCTGCCAACTCCTCTGCTTCTCATCCAGCCCTTTCTGCTGGGGAAGAGGGTTCTCACCGGCTAAGAATGAAGCCTAAAGGCTTCAGGATGTTCAGGATCACTCTCCGTGGCCAGCCGGCCCCAGATGACCTCTGAGCGCCACTCTCACAAACCCACTCACATTTTGAGAATTCGGCGAGATACTTTACACATTAGCCCCCAGGCTTGGACTGCCCTTCCCGTGGGCCTCGTGTCATCTAAAGCAAAGTCCTACTCCACTGTGCTAGCTGTTCTCAGGTGGCGCCTTCTGCGGCCAGCTCGGTGCCCAGGGAAGCTGACTCATGCGCAGGGAACCAACTGACTCTATCTAACTTCTGATTGTCAGCAAGAGATGAGAGGGCAGAGGAAAGAAAGGGGGGGACATCAGGGGCTGCTCTACCGCACCAGATGCCTAAGGTGGCCATCCCCAGCTGTCACAGGCCCTGCCGGTTCCAGTAACCTCTCCCTGCCCTTTCCCCCTCTGATCTACAGGTGATGACAGCTTCCTACTTCTACCCTGACTTCTTGGCCATCCTTGGTAGTTTTCCTTGACCCCACACATACCTCTGTGAACAGTATCTTCACCGGGTTCTCTCACACTTCCTACAAATGTATCTCCTGTTTCCCCCCAAGGCCTTTGTGGGTAGATACGTCATCCTGGGAGCCATTCCCACTTGCTCGCACTGAAGTCCTCTCTGAACCATCCAATTCCTGATTTCTCCCACAAATGCACTTGGTGCAAATTTGTTTTATTTCACTCGCAAGTGTAGTTTGCATTTTCACATCTGTGTAAGTCGATAGTGACAAGCCCCTTGATGCATACAGCCCTGTCTTACAGATCTTTGTTTCCCTCACACCTATGCAAATACACCTGTGCAAATACAGAGACCGCGCTCACTTGAGCGGGCTCCACTGTCACCGTGCCCGCCTCTGGCATGCCGTCCTCTCACTTGCTTCTACTAATGCCCTGTAAGCTAGGGGAAGAAACTGCAAGGCTTATTATAGCTATCCTTAAAATTGAGGTACAGAAGTTCTGAGTGAGGATTTGAAAGATTCTGCTGTGATAAAATGAGCTGATTATATCTTTTTTTTAAGTTCCCCCAAAGGCCCTTTTCACATACTTCTTTGCTGTGGACTGGGTCCCACATCACTGATATTATCATAAAATTAACTCATAGGTTACCAATAAGGGAAAGACATCCTGGTTTTAACACCAAGCTGGGCTACCCATACAATATAATTCCCAGCCAGTAAACAAGTAAACACAATTTTTTCAGAAACTTTTTCCATCAAGTTTGCTACTCTTCCCCACAAAAAACCCTAAACTAAACATTATCTCTCTCACAAGAAACTTAATTCCCTCTGTTCACAGAGCTTAATTTCACATATTATGGGTGGAATTAAGAAATGATCAGCAACTTCCAAGTGTGATAATAGTATTATGTTATGTTTTCAAAGAGTGAATTCCAGTAGTGGCAGTAGAGTTTGTACCATATTAAGTTCCCCAAACAACAATTGAATACTCCAGACAAAAAATGTTTAGGAGGAACTATTTGGAGGCACTGGAAATTGACCAAAAACAGACAGTAGCTGCCAGAGATACTACCTGTGGTACCTCGAAAGAAGGGACCACATTGCATGAACACTCGATGCACACAGCTTTTCCCCAGAAGGTACTCCCTAAAGACATGGGGCAGCCAGCACTAGAGCAGAAAGTCACAAGCTTCTTGGCTTTAGAGGTCAAAAGACATAGTTGAGAGCTGAGACTGAGGGTGTGAATTGAGGGAACAAATCATGGGAAGCAGAGAACTCCAGAGAAGGAAGCATACTGCATGCTAGCCTGGGTAACAGAGTAAGACTATCCAAAATAAATAGATAAACAAATAAAGAGGTGGAGGACACCCACACAGAAAACTACAAACATTGCTGAGAGAAATTTAAAATAAATGGAGAGGTATCTTGTAGATAACCAGTATATTCAAGATGTCAATTCTCCCTCAAACAGATCAATCAAAAGTTCAGGGAGTCGTGTTGTAGAAATCAACAAGTTGTTCTGAAAATGTATACAGAAAAAGGAAAGAACTTAGAACAGGCAAAACTTTTTCCAAAGAAAAGGACAAATTAGAGGACTCATATCACTAGATTTCAAGACTTACTATGAAACCATAGTATTTAAGACAGTATGGAACTAGAATAAAGATGGGCAAAAGATCAGTGGAAAAAATAGATCAGTCCATAACCACTCTGATGGAGTCATTTGAGTTTTGACCAAGATACTAAGCAACTTGATGAGATAAATGAAGTCTTTTCAACCATAATTGTAGAACAAAAGAAAAAAAAGATGAGAAAAAATAAAACTTGATTCCTAATTCATAGCATACACAAAAATTCACTTGTGATAGATCAGAGGCCTAAACACAGCCAAGAATTTTATGCAGCTCTAAAAGAAAACAGGAGACAATCAATGTGACTTTGGGATTTGCAAATTTTTATAAACGAGGATATGAAAAAGCACTCAACATTTAAAAAACTGACTTTAGTTCCTGGTGATTCTGTCTTTTAAAAAAAGAGAATCACTTCATCTGAGTAAAAAATTCTGCTCATCATCACAAAACACCATTGTGAGATACAGCACTCTACCCAAGGTGACAAAGTGAGAGTCTGTCTCCAAAAAAAAAAAAATTTTAAGCAAGTGAAAGATTGGAAGAAAATATTTATTATATATAAATTTTTACTTACATGTAGCACTGATAATTTAGTAAAAAGAACTCTTCAAATCAATAATAAAAGACAAATAACTCAATTTTTAAATTGACAAAATACTTAGTAGACAAGTCAAAAAATGAAGTAGCCAACATGCATGTGAAAAGAAGATCAAAACCACTACTCATCAGAGGAATCAGATTTAAAACAACAATGAGATGCCATTTCACATTCAGCAGAATAGATAAAATTTAAAAGCTTCACACCAAATGTAGATGGGGCTGTGGAACTACTGAAATTCACACAAATTCCTGGGAATATAAAATGATACTAACTTCGGCTGTTTCTTGTAAAGTTCAACAGGCATCTATGCTGTGAGCCAGCAATCCCATTCCTATTTACTCAATAGAAATGAATACATGTCCAGGGAGACATATATACATAAAAAGATGTATTCAAGAATGCTATTGCAGCTTTGATCGTAATAGGTCCAAGCTAGAAAAAAAACTCAAATGGCAAAAAAAAAAAAAAACTCAAATGGCAATCAATGGGAGAATAAGTAAACTGTGGTATTCTTACACAACAGCATAATACTTAGCAATGTTAAAAAAAAAAAAAAAGAGGAAGAATAAACTACTAAAATGTGCATCGCCATGAAAATTATCAAAAGCAGCAGATGGAGTGAAAGAAGCCAGACACAAGTGCATATATCACATGATTTCACGCACACAGTATGTGCTATATGAATTCAAGAATGGAAAAAGCTAATAGATGGTAAAAGAAATAAGAATGACTGTTTTTGATAGGGAAGGGACATGAAGGAACTGCATGTGCTCATGAAAATGCCCCAGATTTTGATTGTAGTGACAGTTACATGGACATAAACATTTCTCAAAGCTCAACAAACCGAGCAATTAAGATTTTAGACCAAGCTTGGCAGGACATGTTTATTAATTCTAGCACTTTGGGAAGCTAAGGCAAGAGGATTGCTCAAGGCTCAGAGTTCGAGACCAGCCTGGGCAACATAATGAGACTCTATCTATGTAAAAAATATAAAACATTAGCCAGGTGCAGTCATGCCCATCTTTTGGGAGTCTGAGGCAGGAGGTTCGCTTGGGCGCAGGAGTTTGAGGATGCTGTGAGCAATGATAATGCCACTGCACTCTAGCCTGCACTCAAAAAAGAAAAATAAAAAACTATAGATTTCACTGCATATAATTTTCATTTTAACAAAATAATAAAAAGGCTTCTTTGTAAATGATGACTTGGATTGCTTCTAAATTATCAGTGCATGAGGTTAAGAAAAGGTTACAAATGAAATGAGACTGAGCTGATAATCGTGGGATCTGGGTGATGAGGACCTAGTTTCACTGTACCAGGTTTTCTATTTGTTCATATATTTGAAATTTCCAATTTTTAAAGTTTTGTGTATTACTCAATTCTCTAAATAAACAACCTAAGCCTAGAAAATTGCAGGAGCTTTTCCACATTTAGAGCCTCTGACCATCCATAATAACAAAGTCAACATTTATGTTTTGCCTAGCCTAGTACTGTTCTCTTATCACTGAACACAAATAATTCTTTTTTACACACACAAAAAAGACATTTAATCACAAATATATAGTATTGACCTGAAAGAATAGGGCAACATACCAACCAACAACACTCCCTTGGTCCTACCTGGGATCCATCATGATGAACTGCTTTACAATCATTCTGGAATCCACTCTGAAACAATCTTTGGAAATTATACCCCCAAAAAGTTTCACATGCTTATTAACTATCAGCAAAAATAGTAATTCTTCATAATTAACCTGAAAGTATCCCTTCAGGTCTATAATTTGAGAATTCAGTTAAGTCTTCAAATTTCAAGAAATGCCCCCACGGTCTTCACAAGGTTGGATCCTACTATGTCTTATTATATATTTTGGAGAGACTTTTTATCCTACTGCTAAGAAAATTGTTTCACTCCCTTGGGCAAATAAAAGATCCTCTTTTCCTTTTTTTAAAACCTTGGGGCCAATATATTCTATTAATATGAAATGAGTCTCTTAAAGAAAGCTACCGAAACTGTGAAGAGTATTCAGAATGTGGATGTATCCTGATTTGGAATCCTGAAGATATATCAATATTTTTGAAAGGTAGAATGACCTTAGAGAAAAAACACCTGGTGACAATACATGGGAGACTCCTGGGTACGTGTCTTAGGAAGATCAGTTATATTAGTGTTAGTAGCCTAAAAGAATTACAGAATCAAAAAATTTTACTACTTGAAAGAAATTTAGAGCTCATATAGTCCAACGAGTGTTTTGTATAAATGAAAAAGTGACGCCTGCAACAGTTGCCTGATTCACCCAATATCATTCAGAGAGAAGGACAGAGCTGCAGTGGGAACTCAAGTCCCCTGACTCCAAACAAGCACCTTCATCATCAGTGTTAATTTATTAATCAAGCAAGGTACTTCCCTAAATGCCCAACTCGCACACAGGGAGACAGCACCAAGTATGTAAGCCTCTTTCTTAGAAGACTTAAGATGACTTTTCTAGTATGTATAAAGAGTTCCAAGAAGTTATCCACCTATGAGAAAAGGTTTAAAAAATAAAAAGAAAGAGGAGGAGGGAGTTTGCCCTAACAAACACAATTTTTAATTAACCATCCAAAAATAGGATCAAAGGGAGGGAAATGTAGTATTGGATACTAGATCGTTAAAGTCAGGTGGAGGGTTGTTGAAAAAAAGAATTGTAAATTGACATAAAGCCAGAAAAAGTGCTTAATCTCTTTAAATCCACTGCTGAAAAAGTCAATACATCATTATTTAAGGGCCTGTATAATTTTTTAAGAACTGAGATAAAGAATTTAAAGGGGGGAAATAATCCTGACTAGAAGATGTTCTCAGAGAACTGAGACACCAAAAATCTTACATGTCAGTATCAGTGTTGTCTGCTGCAGGGGCCCTCCCTTGTGCTTAGGACATAATGGATGCATTAAGGAGGCTGGCAGTGTGCTCACATTTTCCTCTCTGCCCACATTATTGCATCCATAGTGGGCCACTTCAAAGCCCCTAATGCGTTATCCATTCATCCGACACCATTCTTAGTTCTTTGACCACTGTTATGATGAATTTCATCACCACTCAATTTCATCCACTCACTCTCATAGGCATTCTCTCAACCAATGTTTCTCAGACTTTAACATGCATACAGTGCACCTGTTGATTGTGTTCAAATGCAGATTCAGGAGGTGTGACGGATGAGGGACTTAGATTCTTCATGTCTATAGTGTCTCATGTGATGCTAATATCACTGGTCCACAGACTCCCTTTGAGTAGCAAGACCCTAGACTTTATTATCACCTGGAACTGCTCTACTTTCAAAATCCTTGGAAGTCGTATTTCTTTACTTCAATTCCCTAGCCTTCCTACACTCTTCTGCATGTAGAACAAGCTCTATGAACTTAGAATTCCATTCCCTTGATTCTTTCTCTTGGTTTAGGTGCAGAGCTCTGAATGGGGCCATCCGCAATAAGGAGATGAAGTAGGTAGACATAGTGCTGTTCAGGCAGAGGGGCCAGTGCGAAACTGGAAGTGGGAGATGCCACTCAGGAAAGAGGTTGGTGTTGGAGATAGAAATTCAAGTGTTCTCCACATAGAAGTGAATATCCCACCCAGGCAAGTAGGTGTGCTGCCCAGAAAGAGTGTGCAGGGAAGACCCTTGGGAAACATCAATATTTGTGAAGCAAATAAAAATGAGTCATCATTGAAGAAGACTAAGAAGCACACAGCAAGGTAGGAATAGAACTTGGAGATGGTGGTGTTTGGGCAGCCAAAGACGGAAGAAATTTCAAAAAAAGAAAGAGAGAATTCCTTCCAAACTACTTCTCTAGCAATCCTTCCATCCAAGCTGGGTCATTTCACTATTCCCAAAAAATGTGTCTAAAGTATCTCTAATGTAACCTTAGATTCTCTGTATTTGCCTCACGTAGGAGGCTCTTTTCCACCCATCACTCATCAGGGGCCACCTACACAGGTGCTGAATGGTCCTCACTGCACCCCACACAATACCTTACCCACCAGAAGAGCTCAGAAAGCGGTGTGTGGCAGGCACACAGGTTGAATCCCCAACAATCCTCAGACTCAACTTCATGCCTGGTGATAGAGCCAGTGGTCAGCAAAAAATACATGGCCTTCTTGGCAAAGGAATCACATATGAAATCTGTTTAATCCTAGGAGTTCTTGGACATATGGTTATCAAGAATATGTCACCACTGACTACAGAAAAGAGAAAATGGCCTAAGATTGAAAGAATGTATATGGCAACGGGGCAAATTGATATAGAACTATTTACTAATAAATGAAACTGCTTTAAGATCTTTAAGACAGGACAGAAAAGCAGTTTTCCAACTTCAGTGATTTAGTCATTATCCCACATAAAGATACTTAGGTGAAAGAAATAATTAATAAAAGTCTCCAAATTTAGGCCAATAGCAAAATTATTTATCATACAAAAAAAAGCCCCTGCTCACCTCCTCCCTACCTATAAAGCATAGCCCATGGGAACAAGATTTTTAGATCTTTGTAAAAGAAGAAAGTTCATTCCAGGGGAGAAAAAAAATGAGAAGATCAAGACTAATCTGAAATAATTTCCTACAGCTCAAGCAACTTTCAAATTTTATAACCAGTCAGAGGGCTGAATCCCCAGCAATATATTATTCAAGTTCCTCTCTTTGAACAATTGGCTGGGCCCAGCAGGGCTATCACTGAAAACTGCTACTACACACGGCTTGCAGGGCCACGGGGATGTTCTCTCAGCTGCTGGGGCTGTTTTCTTTGGACACTATCACTCAAAGCGCTTAAGCTTTAAAAAAAATCCCTTCACAATCATTTTTCATTACTTCCAAGAGCAGCTCAGTGTGGTTTTTCTCCATTTAACAGATTAAAGTCTCTGGCACACAAGGTGGCAGGCCCTGGGGTCATCAATTGTTTTAATGCCCATCAATTAATATTTATTGAACCACTTCCTTGGGTTCCTCCACCACATCTGCCCACGCTGGTAGCAGCATCAATGGCTGGGCCTCATGAACCAGAACTTTTTCCGAAGACTTTAAAAACCTGTGGCTACCACCGGAGTCCTCAGTGACTGCAGTGGCCAGGGAAGCTGGCAGGGTCCTGTCAGCCTCCCTTGGCCGAATACATGGGCATTCCTTTCTAGCTCCTGCCAAATTATTCAAAATGGAGAATTATTTTGCTGCTGCTCTGTAAGGCAATGCAAAGCCTCACGTTAGGGAGGTTAAGTTCAGTCACTGCATGCTCTGATGAACAGACCCATTTCATGGGCAGGGCTCTCTCTCAGGAGTAAATCCTGGTGTTTGAGGGCACTCTCATCTCCTTACCTGACCACAAAATAACACCTTAGAGTCATTTACTGTAAGCCTTCCTTTTCCAGGTTTCTTCTTTAAATGCAATATCCTAGTAAAGTTCATCTACTAAATGTCTAATATTTTTGTGCGAACAAATTCTAAACCAAGTGTAGAAAGAGGCGCTGAGACCCTGCCGTGCTCAGAGGCACTGGAAGGAGTGAGTGAGGCAGAAAAATGGAGATCTGAGTATTGATCCTCTGCAATTTTGCCACAGGCTCCTTTACTTACACTGATGGGTATAATTGTTAGAGCTGATGCTTGCTGAATTGGTAATACAGTCCATGTTTTATGTGACCTGACTATTCTAAAAAGAATTTAAGTTGTGTTTCAGTTGTGAAGAAGTTGGCCAAATAAGCTGAAATGCAAGAAAAAAAGAAAATAGCTTAGCTTTTCTATTGCGAAATATATTTCCACCCTACATCACTACATCATCCCCTTTGTTGCAAAATATCTTTCTAATTGAAATTAATTGTATCAGCTCATAAAATAGAAAAAAAAACACTGATTATCTTTCAGAAGGAAGCTTCTTCCTTGGAAAAGTCCTTTTTCAGAGGTACAATGGTCCTTCCTGGAACATTTCCAGATTGTGCCAGGTCAATTGCACTTTTGCAAAATTAATAAATCCACACCAGCCAATATGTGGCAAACACAAATGAATGGATACTTAACTTTCCACTAAACAAAAAACACTTTAATCGGGAGACTCCCAACTTCTTCAAATATTCTAATTTAACACAACTAAAGCCACTTAGAAGTTACAGGAATAAACAATGTAAAGCTCTTTTACCCCTTACTTAAAAAAACTGAGAATGCTGTATATTTTTTAGATATCAATGCATCTTGATTTAAATGGGTTCTAAAAGCCAACTGATGGTGCTTCAGCTGGGGGAAAAAAATGGCTTTTAATCAGCCATTGCTCTTGCAGGGCCTCCCTCTGCATGGTAACATTTTCCTAATAAGACTAATCTTATCTAATTATTCTAACATGTTGGCATGTGAACTCATTATTTCTCTGTTGTTATAAGCCAACTTTCGGTTTGCTGTTATTCTCTCAAATATAATTAGCAAAGCCCTCCAGTGTCTGAAAGGGCCTTTTACTTGGACAAATCATTCCCTGGCTGACGTTAAAGAAAGGGAGTGTGGAGGAAGGATGGGAGGGGGAGGTCCTCTATTCTGACGCAGTTCTAACAGAAAAGCCAGGCTGTGCTCAGTCCTGCGGGAAGTGGGGCAAATGCAGCTCACATCAGCTGTATCTTATTTCTCCCATTAGCTTGAACTGAAGAGCTAACTTTTTTAAAATGTCAGTAGGAGTATACAATTCCAATTAAATGAGATTATATAAGACGAGAGGGAGTGAAGTGTCTGACCAAGAGTTTATTGATGAGCTGATGACTTTTGAGCTAATAGCATCTCCCACACTGCTTCTGTGCAAAACCAGCATCAAAATCTAAGTTGTTTTAAATAGCTTTACTCCTGGGTCTTCCCCCTCATTTAGAAATTAGACCATCAACATTTTGGACTTTCCAAAAATGTAACATCTGGCTTATTTAAACAATGGCTTATTAAGCCTTGTTTCCTTTCAAATACCCTGGCTAGCTAAACCACCCATTCCCCAACCTCCTGTTTCATTTTTGAGTGTCAGGGGGAAACCTAGGAGAGAGGGAATGCCCAAATACACGTCCCACCTCCCTAACAATACTGCTGTGCAAGGGACACCACCTGGGTATTTGTTTAATTAGTTAAATTTTCGACTTTTAAAAAAGGAGAAAAAACAAGCTACGGGTGGCCCACCAACCTCAAACGAGCAAATATCCAAGGTTATAAAATCACCCCCTGCTCAGAATACCTGGTTAGAAATAAAAACAGCATTTACCAAATTCTACCCCAAGACAAGAACAAAGGTCGCATTAAGAAGTATGAAACTGAATTTGAAAGCCAAAGAACTAAGGATGCAGCATTATTTTATTTAAAATGTATTCTATACATTCTTTACAACTAAAAAAACACCTTTCTTTAACAAAATGAAACACCCCCAAAAAGCCATCTCTGAAACTAATTGGAGAAATTCTAGTCCGCTCTTAAAAACTAGGCTCTAATTTTACGTTTGCAAAACTACATTTGTAGCTGTATCTTTGCAAACACAAATTGGACACAGAACATTGCAATTACTTAATTTGTATATACAACAGTGGCTTTTGCATGTACAAACGGTTACATGCCATAGAATGGTGACCAGTGTGGAACCGAAGAAAAGCTGATCCTTTATACTTTAAAGCTGGAGTAATGAAAATTTCCAAGAGACCTTTCTGATGTAATGTTACAACCAGTAAAACACTTTATTGTAACAAAATATTCCTAAAATGGGGATGGAGCAGAGTGGCTGTGATGATGGTGACACCATGATTTCTCAATAAAGGATAAGGAACTTCCATACCCAGTTAATGAAACTTGGCCTCTAAATTACGACTAAACTTAGGAAAACACTTTCAACATGTATGTGTAATAACAGAATCCTGGCGGTGGGAAGACCCCCTGAGGTGGTGGTTGTACAACCCAAGAAACGTCAGAATCCAAGGGACCTGGCCAAGGGCTTTCTCAGCTCAAGTCCACTGTGCAAGTCCATGGTTTGGACTCTTGTCTTCCCTCCTTTGCCACTAGAATGTCACTGTCCACAAACTGGAGATTACTGGAAGGGGGCCATTTCAGGGGAGAGGGTCTCTGCTCTCTAAGGTGGCATTGGAAGATAACTGAGCCCATACTGGGGCTCTCTCTTGACAAGTTTATGTCAAATGTCTTTCAACATTTTCCTATTTTATTTCACAATAAAAAAGAGAAATAACAGATTCTAGAAAGGATGTACAATTGGTACAATTGCATTGTGATAAATTATAAACAACCTTCCAGGACACATCTCCAATTATTTTTTTGTACCTATCCCGTTTTTCAACTTTAAAATCAAGTCAACATGTCTTTTAAAAAATCTACTATAGGCCAGGCATGGTGGCTCACGCCTGTAATCCCAGCACTCTGGGAGGCTGAGGTGGGTTGTAGCAGGTGCCTATAGTCCCAGCTACTCAGGAGACCGAGGTAAGAGAATTGCTTGAGCCCAAGAGCTTGAGGTTGCTGTGAGCTATGAGAACACGGCACTCTACCCAGGATGACAATGTGAGACTCTGTCTCAATAAATAAAAGAAAAATTTAAAAATCTACTTTAAAACGTAAAATTCTACTTACGCTGGCAATAGGATTCATAGATATATTCCTGGACACATACAAAAGAATTGTTTTTAAAAGAAAGCTAGCAAAGAGCTACATCAGAGGCTACACATAAAGTAAAATAAACAGTCTTCCCATATCTATATGACAAACCCTTTTGTAAAGAACAACTCATTTTTTAAAATGCATTATTTTAATATATGTTGCTTGTGTACAATTGCTTTTAAAAAAATCACAGATGTCAGGTAGGTCTAATGGTAAGAAAGAAAGCAGTGAGCCAATAAATCAGGAAACAGCAGCCATTAGAAGAAAACTGTAACCAAATGGGAATTTCTAAAGGAAGTAGAGCATTTTGGACTAAAAGAAATATACCCACTCTCTCCTCACACACACATTCTCTCTCTTTCCCTTGCTTTATTTATAACAAAATTAATAGAACAACAAAAAATAGATGGCACCTCATTTTTGAACACTTGCATGGTATTGATATTCAACAATCCAGAGAGACTTCTGGTAAATCATAGCCATTTATATACACATTTCCTCCAAAATCTCCACTAAAGGCCAGGCATAGTGGCTCATGCCTGTGATCCTAGCACTCTGGGAGGTCAAGGCCAGTGGAGCGCCCTGAGCTCACAGGTTCAAGATCACACTGAGCAAGAGAGAGACCCTGTCTCTAAAAATAGCCTGGCATGTGGCAGGCACCGGTAGTCCCTTGGGACACTGAGGCAAGAGGACCATTTGAGCCCAAGAGTTGGAGGTTGCTGTAAACTATGACACTATGGCACTCTATCGAAGGTGACAAAGTGAGTCTCTGTCTAAAAAAAAAAAAAACTCCACTAAAGTGACAATAAATGAAATTTTTAAGGCATAAACCCACAAATCTAATTTAGAGGAAGAAAATAGGAGATTTGATTTTGGAAGGTGGAAAGGGAAAACTCAAGTTTCCCTTAAGTCTGTAAAACTAAAACATAGGAGAGTGTGCACAAGAAACGGTGGCAGGGAACGCTAACAAGAAGCAAAGCCACGCCAGTTCAGAGGCTCAAGAATTGGAGACACTAATTGCCTGGGACAGTGGGAAGCAGTGGGGCTAAAAATAGTGAGATGAGTTGAAAGTCTGTATAACAAACACTTATTATTTCCATGTAAATATCCCATTTTTTAACCTTAAAATTGAATCCAATCCCCTCCCCAATCTTACACAGAGAAGTAACCTCCCTTTCTCATCCAGTCAGAAGATAAGAGTTTTATTGTTTAAAGATGGTGAAGCAAAGAAGATATGAACAGGATACCAGGCATGGTTGGAGATTGGGCAAAGCATAAAACTGAAAATTAGGTTCAAGGAATAAATATGAAGTCGTAAGAGTAAGACTCCCTCTCTCTAGGATCCCGGAATGGAGGATAGCCTCACAACCCTCAAGAAGGGAGTTGGAGGAGAATTCATTAATGAAATTGACTAGCCTGATATACTCAACTTCCAAATAATCACATTGGAATAACCCTTTGGAAAAGCAAGTTTGGTAACTTATTTTCCTACAGGAAAGTCCACCACTAGACAAGTTCTGCTCATATACATAGTGTTTCTGGAAACCTTTAAAATGGCTAATGCTTAAATATAAATAGATAGCTAAGAATTATAAAAAATTAAGAAAATGTTATAATATAAAAGAGAAAGAGGTCAAAATTAATAGAAAACAATGAACTCAAAAAAATAAGCAATGCAGTAAGTAAAAGAAAACCTTTTAAATAACAAATATAAGATAAGATACGTACAACTGTAAGAAGCAATTTAGTTTTAGGTACCCTTAGAAAACATTCTACTTATTACATTATGATTGCTACCAATTATAAAATAAATGTCTACTTTAGATAAAATGTGAAGAAAGTGTATTCTAGTTGAACAGGTGTGCTCAGAAAGACAAAGTCTTATATTCAGGAAACAAAATCAAAGCATTATTTTTAAAAGGGGGGGCACCCCAAGAACAAGAGAGAGTTCTTGGGAATTAAAAATATGTTAGCAGAAATTAAAAATTCAGTAGACAGTTTGGAAGATAAACCAGAGGCAATCTCTAAGAAAGTAAAATAAAAAAGAAGAATTGGAAAATAGGAGAGAAAATTAAAGGATCAACTGAGAAGGACCAACATTCAATTTTCAAAGTTCCAGATAAAGCAAACAAAAAGTTCTCAGCACAAAGACATAAATACACCCACTCCAAGATACATCATTGTGAAAGTTCAGAACATCAATGAGCCAAATCATCTGCCTATTTCATCTCTAATTCATTCCCCTCTTTCATTTGCCCTGCTCTGTATCATAGGAGTATGACTCCTCCAGGTATATATCCCTGTCAGCTGAATTCTGGTTGGTTCAGCCAAGAAGAGGCACTGGTGGGAGACTAGAGTCAAAAATAAAGTTAAAACCGGGGTGTGTCTCACTCGGTACCTTGGCTAGCATCTCTAGAAGCAGCTGCATTTACTCTGTGCTTCTAATTCCCATGGGCAGCCCTAACTTCTGAATCATGGGAAAACTCTCTCTTCCCTGGTCCTTCCAGATCTAGGGGTGGCAAAGGCTTTTTGCTCTTGCTAATCTCTGACCTTTCTTACTCTTCCATTTGGCATCTCAGCCCTTTCTACACTTTAAAGTTAATCTCCTATTAAATTCCTGTAGAATTACCTGGCATAGGCTCTATTTTCCTGATTAGATCCTTACTTATACAATCAACAATACAGAGAAAATACTAAAAGCTTCTAGAGATAGAGAAAAAGAAATCATGAAAAAGGTAAAAAAAAAAAAAATCAGAATGATAACACCAAAAGCCACAAAACAATAGAGCAATGGCATCAAAATTTTGAGGGAGACAATAGTCAAACTAAAATTTTATACCCAGCTATGCTGTCAATTAAATATAAGAATAAAACAGTGTGTTTCCTGATACTCAAAGTATCAAAAGATTTTACACTCATGTCCTCTTTCTCCTTCAAAACTAAGGTGAAATTTAAAAAGGGAGGAGATCTAATATCATAGAAAATGGATACAACATAAGAGAGAACCAAAGGACATTTTCAATTTGATACTGAAGAAAGAAATTATTCTAGACTGGAGCAGGAAGGGTTCAAAAAAAATAACATCATCATCTAAAATGTTTGAGGAAATGAAAATGAAATAGTGAGAACTACATGGAAGCAAATAAGAAACTCAGGCAAAGCTGGGCACAGTAGTTCACACCTATAATCCTAACACCCTGAGAGGATGAGTCAAGAGGATTGCTTGAGACCAGGAGTTCAAGACCAGCCTGAGCAAGAGCGAGAACCCTGTCTTTACAAAAAAATGGAAAAAAAAAATTAGCTGGGCATGGTGGCACATTTCTGTAGTCCCAGCTACTCAGGGGGAAGGCAATTATTAACACCAGAGAAAACAAAAAACTACATAGGAAAGATATGTAATCACAGAACACTTATGGTTCTATTGTAAATATTTATGTGATTATAATAACAAAAGGTTGAATATATTTTTAGCTTTTCTTCAAATTTTATTTCATGAATGTATTTTTAAACAGAAACTATGCTATAAAGTATTAGAAGGGTAGGAGCAAAGGAACATATTGGCAGGAAAAAAAAGTATAAAAGTGCTAAATCTTTTTCCATTTTAGGAAATCAAGAGATAATATTAAAAATAGCAATATGCACAATCTATTTTAGAAATATGGATGGAGGCTCAGCGCCTGTGGCTCAACGGGCTAAGGCGCCAGCCACGTACACCTGAGCTGGTGGGTTCGAATCTAGCCTCGGCCTGCCAAAAAAACAATGGTGGCTGCAACCAAAAAATGGCCAGGCGTTGCGGCGGGCACCTGTAGTCCCAGCTACTTGGGAGGCAGAGGCAGGAGACT